>LPNX011138136.1:8014-20231 GCA_001517045.1 Pseudotsuga menziesii
TACAACGAAGTTTCACGTTTGACTAATTTCTCAAAATTAAAATTTAATCATAGATTTAAATCCGCATTTGGAAAATACGAGTGCATGCAAACTTTCACGATGTTGAGAGCTATTTTCGCCATCTTTAAGCCAAACCTTAACAAAACTGCATGATGCAGTCTCAGCTTTGACCAGATTCTTAGAATTTAAACCTGATTATATATTTGGATGCATATTGGATAGACAAGCATGCACGCCAACTTTCGCGACGTTTCAAGCTATTTTGACCCCCTTTAAGCCCAACCCTATTGAAACCGCACGACGGATTATCCCTTTCGAGCAGTTTCTTAGAATTTAAATTTGATCATAAATTTGGATGCCAATTTGATCAACAAGCGTGGATGCAAACTTTTGAGACATTCCAAAATATTTTTACACCCTTTAAGCCCAACCTTGGCAAAACCGCACATCGAAGTTTCACGTTTGTCTAATTTCTCAAAATTAAAATTTAATCATAGATTTAAATCCGCATTTGGAAAATAAGAGTGCATGCCAACTTTCACGATATTGAGAGCTATTTTCTCCATCTTTAAGCCAAACGCTAACAAAACTGCATGAGGCAGTCTCAGCTTTGACCAAATTATTAGAATTTAAACCAGATCATATGTTTGGATGCATATTGGATAGACAAGCATGCACGCCATCTTTTCGTTAAATTTCAACCTATTTTGACCCCTTTTAAGCCCAACCCTGTTGAAACCGCATGACGGAGTTTCCCTTTCGAGCAGTTTCTTAGAATTTAAATTTGATGATAAATTTGGATGCTAATTTGATTAACAAGCGTGCTTGCAAACTTTTGAGACATTCCAAAATATTTTCACCCCCTTCAAGCCCAACCTTGGCAAAACCGCACAACGAAGTTTCACGTTTGACGAATTTCTCAAAATTAAAATCTAATCATAGATTTAAATCCGCATTTGGAAAATAAGAGTGCATTCCAAGTTTCACGATGTTGAGAGCTATTTTCGCCATGTTTAAGCCAAACCCGAACAAAACTGCATGATGCAGTCTCAGCTTTGACTAGATTCTTAGAATTTAAACCTGATAATATGTTTGGATGCATATTGGATAGACAAGCATGCACGCCAACTTTCGCGACGTTTCAAGTAATTTTGACCCTCTTTAAGCCCAACCCTGTTGAAACCGCACGACGGAGTTTTCCTTTCAAGCAGTTTCTCAGAATTTAAATTTGATTAGAAATTTCGATGCCAATTTGATGAACAAGCGTGCATGCAAACTTTTGAGACATTCCAAAATATTTTCACCCCCTTTAAGCCCAACCTTAGCAAAACTGTACAACGAAGTTTCACGTTTGACTAATTTCTCAAAATTAAAATTTAATCATAGATTTAAATCCGCATTTGGAAAATAAGAGTGAATGCCAACTTTCACGATGTTGATAGCTATTTTCGCCAGCTTTAAGTCAAACCCTAATGAAACTGCATGATGCAGTCTCAGCGTTGACCAGATTCTTAGAATTTAAACCTGATCATATGTTTGGATGCATATTGGATAGACAAGCATGCACGCCAACTTTCGCGACTTTTCAAGCTAGTTTGACCCCCTTTAAGCCCAACCCTATTGAAATCGCACGACGGAGTTTCCCTTTCGAGCTGTTTCTTAGAATTTAAACTTGATCATAAATTTGGATGCCAAATTGATCAACAAGCGTGCATGCAAACTTTTGAGACATTCAAAAATAGTTTCACCCCCTTTAAGCCCAACCTTAGCAAAACCGCACAACGAAGCTTCACGTTTGATTAATTTCTTAAAATTAAAATTTAATCATAGATTTAAATCCACATTTGGAAAATAAGAGTGCATGGCAACTTTCATGATGTTGAGAACTATTTTTTCCATCATTAAGCCAAACCCTAACAAAACTGCATGATGCAGTCTCAGTTTTGACCAGATTCTTAGAAATTAAACCTGGTCATATGTTTGGATGCATATTGGATCGACAAGCATGCACGCCAACTTTCGTGACGTTTCAAGCTATTTTGACCCCCTTTAAGCCCAACCCTGTTGAAACCGCACGACGGACGTTCCCTTTCGAGCAGTTTCTTAGAGTTTAAATTTGATCATAAATTTGGTGGCCAATTTGATCAACAAGCGTGCATGCAAACTTTTGAGACATTCCAAAATATTTTGACCCCCTTTAAGCCCAACCTTAGCAAAACCGCACAACGAAGTTTCACGTTTGACTAATTTCTCAAAAAAAAAAAATTAATCATAGATTTAAATCCGCATTTTGAAAATAACAGTGCATGCCAACTTTCACGTTGTTGAGAGCTATTTTCGCCATCTTTAAGCCAAACCCTAACAAAACTGCACGATGCAGTCTCAGCTTTAACTTTGATTCTTAGAATTTAAACCTGATCATATATTTGGATGCATATTGGATAGACAAGCATGCACGCCAACTTTCGCGATGTTTCAAGCTATTTTGACCCCCTTTAATCCCAACCCTGTTGAAACCGCACGACGAAGTTTCCCTTTCGAGCAGTTTCTCAGAATTTAAATTTGATCATAAATTTGGATGCCAATATGATCAACAAGGGTGCATACAAACTTTTGAGACATTCCAAAATATTTTCACCCCCTTTAAGCCCAACCTTAGGAAAACCGCTCAACGAAGCTTTACGTTTGACTAATTTCTCAAAATTAAAATTTAATCATAGATTTAAATCTGCATTTGGAAAATAAGAGTGCATGCCAACTTTCACGATGTTGAGAGCTATTTTCGCCATCTTTAAGCCAAACCCTAACAAAAATGCATAAGGCAGTCTCAGCTTTGACCAGATTCTTAGAATTTAAACCTGATCATATGTTTGGATGCATATTGGATAGACAAGCATGCACGCCAACTTTCATGACGTTTCAAGCTATTTTGACCCCCTTTAAGCTCAACCCTGTTGAAACCGCACGACGGAGTTTTCCTTTCGAGCAGTTTCTCAGAATTTAATTTTGATCATAAATTTGGATGCCAATTTGATCAACAAGCGTGCATGCAAACTTTTGAGACATTCCAAAATATTTTCACCCCCCTTAAGCCCAACCTCGGCAAAACTGCACAACGAAGTTTCACATTTGATTAATTTCTCAAAATTAAAATTCAATCATAGATTTAAATCTGCATTTGGAAAATAAGAGTGCATGCCAACTTTCATGATGTTCAGAGCTATTTTTGACATCTTTAAGCCAAACCCTAACAAAACTGCATGATGCAGTCTCAGCTTTGACCAGATTCTTAGAATTTAAACCTGATCATATGTTTGGATGCATGTTGGATAGACAAGCATGCACATCAAATTTCGCGACGTTTCAAGCTATTTTGACCCCCTTTATTCCCAACCCTGTTGAAACCGCACGACGGAGTTTCCCTTTCGAGCAGTTTCTTAGAATTTAAATTTGATCATAAATTTGGATGCCAATTTGATCAACAAGCCTGCATGCAAACTTTTGAGACATTCAAAACTATTTTCAACCCCTTTAAGCCCAACCTTTGCAAAACCGCACAACGAAGTTTCACGTTTGACTAATTTCTCAAAATTAAAATTTAATCATAGATTTAAATCCGCATTTGGAAAATAAGAGTGCATGCCAACTTTCACGATGTTGAGAGCTATTTTCGCCTTATTTAAGCCAAACCCTAACAAAACTGCATGATGCAGTCTCAGCTTTGACTAGATTCTTAGAATTTAAACCTGATCATATGTTTGGATGCATATTGGATAGACAAGCATGCACGCCATCTTTCCCAACGTTTCAAGCTATTTTGACCCCCTTTAAGCCCAACCCTGTTGAAATCACACGACAGAGTTTACCTTTCGAACGGGTTTCTTAGAATTTAAATTTGATCATAAATTTGGATGACAATTTGATCAACAAGCGTGCACGCAAACTTTTGAGACATTCAAAAATATTTTCACCCCCTTTAAGCCAAACCTTGGCAAAACCGCACAACGAAGTTTCACGTTTGACTAATTTCTCAAAATTAAAATTTAATCATAGATTGAAATCCGTATTTGGAAAATACGAGTGCATGCAAACTTTCACAATGTTGAGAGCTATTTTCGCCATCTTTAAGCCGAACCTTAACAAAACTGCATGATGCAGTCTCAGCTTTCACCAGATTCTTAGAATTTAAACCTGATCATATATTTGGATGCATATTGGATAGATAAGCATGCACGCCAACTTTCGCGACGTTTCAAGCTATTTTGACCCCCCTTTAAGCCCAACCCTGTTGAAACCGCACGATGGAGTTTCCCTTTCGAGCAGTTTCTTAGAATTTAAATTTTATCATAAATTTGGATGCCAATTTGATCAACAAGCGTGCATGCAAACTTTTGAGACATTCCAAAATATTTTCACCCCCTTTAAGCCCAACCTTAGCAAAACCGCACAACGAAGTTTCACGTTTGACTAATTTCTCAAAATTAAAATTTAAACATAGATTTAAATCCGCATTTGGAAAATAAGAGTGCATGCGAACTTTCACGATGTTGAGATCTATTTTCGCCATCTTTAAGCCAAACCCTAAAAAACTGCATGACGCAGTCTCAGCTTTGACCAGATTCTTAAAAATTTAAACCTGATCATATGTTTGGATGCATATTGGATAGGCAAGCATGCACGCCAACTTTCGCGACGTTTCAAGCTGTTTTGACCCCCTTTAAGCCCAACCCTGTTGAAACCGTACGACGGAGTTTACCTTTCGAGCAGTTTCTTAGAATTTAAATTTGATCATAAATTTGGATGCCAATTTGATCAACAAGCGTGCATGCAAACTTTTGAGACATTCCAAAATATTTTCACCCCCTTTAAGCCCAACCTTAGCAAAACCGTACAACGAAGTTTCACGTTTGACTAATTTGTCAAAATTAAAATTTAATCATAGATTTAAATATGCATTTGGAAAATAAGAGTGCATGCCAACTTTCACGATGTTGAGAGCTATTTTGGCCATCTGTAAGCCAAACCCTAACAAAACTGCATGATGCAGTCTCAGCTTTGACCAGATTCTTAGAATTTAAACCTGATCATATGTTTTGATGCATATTGGATAGACAAGCATGCACGCCAACTTCCGTGACTTTTCAAGCTATTTTGACCCCATTTAAGCCCAACCCTATTGAAGCCGCACGACGCAGTTTCCCTTTCGAGCAGCTTCTTAGAATTTAAATTTGATCATAAGTTTGGAGGCCAATTTGATCAACAAGCGTGCATGCAAACTCTTGAGACATTCCAAAGTATTTTCACCCCCTTTAAGCCCAACCTTAGCAAAACCGCACAACGAAGTTTCACGTTTGACTAATTTCTCAAAATTAAAATTTAATCATAGATTTAAATCCGCATTTAAAAAATAAGAGTGCAAGCCAAGTTTCACGATGTTGAGAGATATTTTCGCCATCTTTAAGCCAAACCCTAACAAAAATGCATGATGCAGTCTCAGCTTTGACCAGATTCTTAGAATTTAAACCTGATCATATGGTTGGATGCATATTGGATAGACAAGCATGCACGCCAACTTTCGCGACGTTTCAAGCCATTTTGACACCCTCTAGGCCCAACCTTGTTGAAACCGCACGACGGAGTTTTCCTTTCGAGCAGTTTCTTAGAATTTAAATTTGATCTTAAATTTGGATGCCAATTTGATCAACAAGCGTGCATGCAAACTTTTGAGACATTCCAAAATATTTTCGCCCCCTTTAAGCCCAACCTTAGCAAAACCGCACAACAAAGTTTTACATTTGACTATTTTCTCAAAATTAAAATTAATCATAGATTTAAATCCACATTTGGAAAATAAGAGTGCATTCCAACTTTCACGATGTTGAGAGCTATTTTCGCCATCTTTTTGAGCCAAACCCTAACAAAAATACATGATGCAGCCTCAGCTTTGACCAGATTCTTAGAATTTAAACTTGATCATATGTTTGGATGCATATTGGATAGACAAGCATGCACGCCAACTTTCTTGACGTTTCAATCTATTTTGACCCCCTTTAAGCCCAACCCTATTGAACCCGCACGACGGAGTTTCCCTTTCAAGCAATTTCTTATAATTAAAATTTGATCATAAATTTGGATGCCAATTTGATCAACAAGCGTGCATGCAAACTTTTGAGACATTCCAAAATATTTTCACCCCCTTTAAGCCCAACCTTAGGAAAACCGCACAACGAAGTTTCACGTTTGACTAATTTCTCAAAATTAAAATTTAATCATAGATTTAAATCCGCATTTGGAAAATAAGAGTCCATGCCAACTTTCACGTTGATGAGAGCTATTTTCGCCATCTTGAAGCCAAACCCTAATAAAACTGCATGATGCAGTCTGAGGTTTGACCAGATTCTTTGAATTTAAACCTGATCATATGTTTGGATGCATATTGGATAGACAAGCATGCACACCAACTTTCGCGACGTTTCAAGCTATTTTGACACCCTTTAAGCCCAACCCCATTGAAACCGCACGGCGGAGTTTCCCTTCGGAGCAGTTTCTTAGACTTAAAATTTGATCATAAATTTGGATGGCAATTTGATCAACAAGCGTGCTTGCAAACTTTTGAGACATTCCAAAATATTTTCAGCCCCTTTAAGCCCAACCTTAGCAAAACCGCACAACGAAGTTTCTTGTTTAACTAATTTGTCAAAATTAAAATTTAATCATAGATTTAAATCCGCATTTGGAAAATAAGAGTGCATGCCAACTTTTACGATATTGAGAGCTATTTTCGCCATCTTTAAGCCAAAACCTAAGAAAACTGCATGATGCAGTCTCATCTTTGACTAGATTGTTAGAATTTAAACCTGATCATATGTTTGGATGCTTATTGGATAGACAAGCATGCACGCCAACTTTCGCGACGTTTCAAGCTATTTTGTCCCCCCTTAAGCCCAACCCTGTTAAAACCGCACGACAGAGATTGCCTTTCGAGCATTTTCTTAGAATTAAAATTTGATCATAAATTTGGATGCCAATTTCATCAACAAGTGTGCATGCAAACTTTTGAGACATTCCAAAATATTTTCACACCCTTTAAGCCCAACCTTAGCAAAACCGCACAATGAAGTTTCACGTTTGACTAATTTCTCAAAATTAAAATTTAATTATAGATTTAAATCTGCATTTGGAAAATAAGAGTCCATGCCAACTTTCACGATGATGAGAGCTATTTTCGCCATCTTTAAGACAAACGCTAACAAAGATGCATGATGCAGTCTCAAATTTGACCAGATTCTTAGAATCTAAACCTGATCATATGTTTGGATGCATATTGGATAGACAAGCATGCACACCAACTCAAGCGATTTTTACCCCCTTCAGGCCCAACCCTCTTGAAACCGCACGACGGAGTTTCCCTTCCGAGCAGTTTCTTAGAATTTAAATTTGATGATAAATTTGGATGCCAATTTGATCAACAAGCATGCATGCAAACTTTTGAGACATTCCAAAATATTTTCAGCCCCTTTAAGCTCTACCTTAGCAAAACCGCACAACGAATTTTCACGTTTGACTAATTTCTCAAAATTAAAATTTAATCATAGATTTAAATCCACATTTGAAAAATAACAGTGCATGCCAACTTTCACGATGTTGAGATCTATTTACACCATCTTTAAGCCAAACCCTAACAAAACTGAATGATGCAGTGTCAGCTTTGTCCAGATTCTTAGAATTTAAACATGATCATATGTTTGGATGCATTTTGGATAGACAAGCATGCATGCCAACTTTCGCGACGTTTCAAGCTATTTTGACCCCCTTTAAGCCCAACCCTGTTGAAACCGCACGACGGAGTTTCCCTTTCGAGCAGTTTCTTAGAATTTAAATTTGATCATAAATTTGGATGCCAATTTGATCAACAAGCGTGCATGCAAACTTTTGAGACATTCCAAAATATTTTCACCCCCTTTAAGCCCAACCTTAGTAAAACCGAACAATGAAGTTTCACATTTGACTAATTTCTCAAAATTAAAATTTAATCATAGATTTAAATCCGCATTTGGAAAATAAGAGTGCATGCCAACTTTCACGATGTTGAGAGGCATTTTCGCCATCTTTAAGCCAAACCCTGACAAAACTGCATGATGCAGTCTCAGCGTCGACCAGATTCTTTGAATTTAAACCTGATCATATGTTTGGATGCATATTGGATGGACAAGCATGCACGCCAACTTTCGTCACATTTCAAGCTATTTTGACCCCCTTTATGCCCAACCCTGTTGAAACCGCACGACGAGTTTCCCTTTCGAGCAGTTTCTTAGAATTTAAATTTGATCATAAATTTGGATGCCAATTTGATCAACAAGTGTGCATGCAAACTTTTGAGACATTCCTAAATATTTTCACCACCTTTAAGCCCAACCTTAGCAAAACCGCACAACGAAGTTTAACGTTTGACTAATTTCTCAAAATTAAAATTTAATCATAGATTTAAATCCGCATTTGGAAAATAAGAGTGCATGCCAACTTTCACGATGTTGAGAGCTATTTTCGCCATCTTTAAGCCAAACCCTAACAAAACTGCATGATGGAGTCTCGGCTTTGACCATATTCTTAGAATTTAAACATGATTATATGGTTGGATGCATATTGGATAGACAAGCATGCACGCCAACTTTCGCGACGTTTCAAGCCATTTTGACCCCCTCTAGGCCCAACCTGATTGAAACCGCACGACGGAGTTTTCCTTTCGAGCAGTTTTTAGAATTTAAATTTGATCATAAATTTGGATGCCAATTTGATCAACAAGCGTGCATGCAAACTTTTGAGACATTCCAAAATATTTGCACCCACTTTAACCCCAACCTTAGCAAAACCGCACAACGAAGTTTCACTTCGGACTAGTTTCTCAAAATTAAAATTTAATCATAGATTTAAATCCACATTTGGAAAATAAGAGTGCATGCCAACTTTCACGATGTTGAGAGCTATTTTCGCCATCTTTTTTAGACAAACCCTAACAAAAATGCATCATGCAGTCTCAGCTTTGACCAGATTCTTAGAATTTAAACTTGATCATATGTTTGGATGCATATTGGATAGACAAGCATGCACACCAAATTTCGCGACGTTTCAAGCTATTTTGAGCCCCTTTAAACCCAACCCTGTTGAAACCGCACGACGGAGTTTTCCTTTCGAGCAGTTTCTTAGAATTTAAATTTGATCATAAATTTGGATGCCAATTTGATCAACAAGTGTGCATGCAAACTTTTGAGACATTCCAAAATATTTTCACCCCCTTTAAGCCCAACCTTAGCAAAACTGCACAACGAAGTTTCACGTTTGACTAATTTCTCAAAATTAAAATTTAATCATAGATTTAAATCCACATTTGGAAAATAAGAGTCCATGCCAACTTTCATGATGTTGAGAGCTATTTTCGCCATCTTTAAGCCAAACCCTAAGAAAACTGCATGATGCAGTCTCAGCTTTGACCAGATTCTTAGAATTTAAACCTGATCATATGTTTGGATGCATATTGGATAGACAAGCATGCATGCCAACTCAAGCGATTTTGACCCCCTTTAGGCCCAACCCTCTTGAAACCGCACGACGGAGTTTCCCTTTCGAGCAGTTTCTTAGAATTTAAATTTGATCATAAATTTGGATGCCAATTTGATCAACAAGCATGCATGCAAACTTTTGAGACATTCCAAAATATTTTCACCCCCTTTAAGCCCTACCTTAGCAAAACCGCACAACGAAGTTTCACGTTCGACTAATTTCTCAAAATTAAAATCTAATCATAGATTTAAATCCACATTTGGAAAATAACAGTGCATGCCAACTTTCACGATGTTGAGAGCTATTTTCGGCATCTTTAAGCCAAACCCTAACAAAACTGAATGATGCAGTGTCAGTTTTGACCAGATTCTTAGAATTTAAACATGATCATATGTTTGGATGCATTTTGGATAGACAAGCATGCATGCCAACTTTCGCGACGTTTCAAGCTATTTTAACCCCCTTTAAGCCCAACACCATTGAAACCGCACGATGGAGTTTCCCTTTCGAGCAGTTTCTTAGAATTTAAATTTGATCATAAATTTGGATGCCAATTTGATCAACAAGCGTGCATGCAAACTTTTGAGACATTCCAAAATATTTTCACCACCTTTAAGCCCAAGCTTAGCAAAACCGCACAACGAAGTTTCATGTTTGACTAATTTCTCAAAATTAAAATTTAATCATAGATTTAAATCCGCATTTGGAAAGTAAGAGTGCATGCCAACTTTCATGGTGTTGAGAGCTATTTTCGCCATCTTTAAGCCAAACCCTAACAAAACTGCATGATGCAGTATCAGCTTTGACCAGATTCTTAGAATTTAAACCTGATCATATGTTTGGATGCATATTGTATAGACAAGCATGCATGCCAACTTTCACGACGTTTCAAGCTATTTTGAACCCCTTTAATCCCAACCCTGTTGAAACCGCACGACGGAGTTTCTTTTTCGAGCAGTTTCTTAGAATTTAAATTTGATCACAAATTTGGATGCCAATTTGATCAACAAGCGTGCATACAAACTTTTGAGACATTCCTAAATATTTTCACCCCTTTAAGCCCAACCTTAGCAAAACCGCACAACGAAGTTTCACGTTCGACTAATTTCTCAAAATTAAAATTTAACCATAGATTTAGATCCGCATTTGGAAAATAATAGTGCATGCCAACTTTCACGATGTTGAGAGCTATTTTCGCCATTTTTAAGCCAAACCCTAAGAAAACTGCATGATGCAGTCTCGGCTTTGACCAGATTCTTAGAATTTAAAGCTGATCATATTGTTGGATGCATATTGGATAGACAAGCATGCACGCCAACTTTCGCGACGTTTCAAGGCATTTTGACCCCCTCTAGGCCCAACCTTGTTGAAACCGCACGACAGAGTTTTCCTTTCGAGCAGTTTCTTAGAATTTAAATTTGATCATAAATTTGGATGCCAATTTGATCAACAAGCGTGCATGCAAACTTTTGAGACATTCCAAAATATTTGCACCCCCTTTAAGCCCAACCTTAGCAAAACCGCACAACGAAGTTTCACTTTGGACTAATTTCTCAAAATTAAAATTTAATCATAGATTTAAATCCACATTTGGAAAATAAGAGTGCATGCCAACTTTCACGATGTTGAGAGCTATTTTCGCCATCTTTTTGAGCCAAACCCTAACAAAAATGCATGATGCAGTCTCAGCTTTGACCAGATTCTTAGAATTTAAACTTGATCATATGTTTGGATGCATATTGGATAGACAAGCATGCACACCAACTCTCATGACGTTTCAAGCTATTTTGACCCCCTTTAAGCCCAACCCTGTTGAACCCGCACGACGGAGTTTCCCTTTCGAGCAGTTTCTTAGAATTAAAATTTGAGCATAAATTTGGATGCCAATTTGATCAACAAGCGTGCATGCAAACTTTTGGGACATTCCCAAATATTTTCACCCCCTTTAAGCCCAACCTTAGCAAAACCGCACAACGAAGTTTCACGTTTGACTAATTTTTCAAAATTAAAATTTAATCATAGATTTAAATCCACATTTGGAAAATAAGAGTGCATGCCAACTTTCACGTTGATGAGAGGTATTTTCGCCATCTTTAAGCCAAACCCTAATAAAACTGCATGATGCAGTCTCAGCTTTGACCAGATTCTTTGAATTTAAACCTGATCATATGTTTGGATGCATATTGGATAGACAAGCATGCACGCCAACTTTCGCAACGTTTCAAGCTATTTTGACCCCCTTTAAGCCCAACCCTGTTGAAATCGCACGATGGAGTTTCCCTTTCGAGCAGTTTCTTAGAATTTAAATTTGATCATAAATTTGGATGCCAATTTGATCAACAAGCGTGCATGCAAACTTTTGAGACATTCCAAAATATTTTCACCCCCTTTAAGCCCAACCTTAGCAAAACCGCACAACGAAATTTCACATTTGACTAATTTCTCAAAATTAAAATTTAATCATAGATTTAAATCCGCATTTGGAAAATAAGAGTGCATGCCAACTTTCACGATGTTGAGAGGCATTTTCGCCATCTTTAAATCAAACCCTAAGAAAACTGCATGATGCAGTCTCAGCGTCGACCAGATTCTTTGAATTTAAACCTGATCATATGTTTGGATGCATATTGGATAGACAAGCATGCACGCCAACTTTCGC
>LPNX011138154.1:8049-19050 GCA_001517045.1 Pseudotsuga menziesii
TACTGCTTCTTCATATGTTTTAGGATCAGACTCCACCATCAAATAGCATTTTTCAGCAAACATAGGGTCCTTCATGCATAGACCACTCTCAAATTGCGATCTTGTCCTTCTTGGATCATTGGGATCCCCATCTAGTTCACCTGCTGCATGTAGTGTCTTGGCTGCCCATTTAGGCCTTGTGGGGCTATTTGGGTCTACAATAAACTCATATCCATCATACAAATCAGAATCAGCATGTTCAACAAATTCTTTACTTACTTCTTGAGGTTCAGGTGGTGAAGAGGCTTCACCAACTTCCACTGCTGCAAGGGGTTCTTCTTCAAACTGAACACACCTTTCAATAAAGGCTTTGTTTGTGCTCAAGTTTATAAAATTGTACCCTTTTGAATCTTTGGAGTATCCCACAAAAAGAAACTCTTGGATTTGGGGCTGCAAAGCCTTCCTCTTCTCTGTAGGAATCCTGGCCCATGCCTTTGAGCCAAAAATTCTGAAATGGGTCACATCTGGCATGTGCCCACTCCATGCTTCAAAGGGAGTCATGCCATCAAGCTGTTTGTGAGGCACCCTATTCTGAATATAGGCTGCACAGTTTATAGCTTTGGCCCAGTACTTTGGTGGCAAAGTTTTGGCCTCCATCATGCATGTTGCCATCTCCTTCAGTGATTTGTTCTTCCTCTCTGCAACACCATTCTGCTGTGGTGTGTAGGGGATAGAATGCTGCATCTGAATACCTGCATCTACACAATAGTTAATAAAATCAGTCTTGACATACTCACACCATTGTCAGATCTGAGTGCTTTGAGTTTCCTTCCACACTGGTTTTCAACCAAAGCCTTGAAGACTTTGAATAGGCAAAAAAATTCTGACTTGTGTTTCATGAAGTGAACCCAACAATACCTAGAAAAATCATCAATAAAGGTCAGTTCATATTTGGCCTAACTCATGGACATATGAGGGAATGGGCCAGCAACATCACTGTGAATCAGCTCGAGGGGTGCATAGGTTCTCTCATGACTGGCTTTCTCAAATTTGTGCTCTGGGTGTTTTCCTAGGATACAACCTTGGCAGACTCCTTTGGAAAATTTTATCTTGGGCAACCCTATGACCATTTCTTTCTCACTAAGATCAGACAGATACTTGTAATTTAGATGGCCAAATATTTCATGCCATAGCTTGCTAGCTTCATTAGCATGGATAAGAAGAGCAGAGGGGTTTGAGTAAGGCAGGAAGTGTGAGAACATGTATACCTGCTGAGCATGATTTGCAACTCCTTTTGCAATGAGTCTACCACTTGAGATTTCTATGATCTCAACTTCATCGGGGGAGAATATGACTTTCTTAGGAGACCCAGTGTGGGTCATCTGGTACACTGATAGAAGGTTGGAGGTGAGACCAGGGACATACAACATATTGTTGAACTACCCATGATCAAGATCTATTCTTCCTTTGCCTAAACTTTCAGTGAGAGAGTCATCTCCCAGTACAATAGATGGTCCTTTCGACTTGTCCAGTGAGGAGAAGGCCTCCTTAGTCGAAACCATGTGTCTTGAAGCTCTAGAATCAATGATAAAACTGGGTGAGCTTGATGTTCCAGCAACTAGAGCATGAAATATCTCTCTGTCATCTGAACTTGATCCTCCTTCTCTCTTCTTTGAGCTTTCTGGAAGGGAGATGCCATTCTTCTCCAGCAGTTGAGTTAGCATGTCTATCTGCTTTTTCATACAAGAGCTTTCAGTATGATTTCCCTTATTGCAGTATGAGCACTTATTCATATTACCTTTGTTTTTCTTCTTCTGGGTATTTTTCTTGGGACCTTGTTGATCCTCCGGACACTGCTTCTTGTCTCTCTTTTGCTTAGGTGGCTTTTTAGCTTTATTTTTGCTTTTTTGAATCCACCCTCGAATCTCCAGCAACCAGAGCTTGGTCTTTGGAAGGTTTGATGGTGCCCATCATCACCAGCTTGTCTTGTTCCTGTGTGAGAGATTCCATGAAATCTGCAAGGCTAGGCATCTTCCAGGTTCGAGCTGTGAGTTTTATGGCATAGAAGGTTGAAAGAAAGACTGAGTAGTCAGGTCCTAGCTTCGAGAGGATAGCCAATATGAGCTGATCATCTTTCTTTTCGATACCACACTACTTCAGCTGCAAAACTAGTGCTTTGAACTTGGAGAAATATAGCTGCAGGGTTTCAAAGCTACTGGGACTCAGAGAAATCAGCTCATTCTTGATCTGATGTCCCCTCATCTCATCTGTCTTTCCAAAAATATCACATAGCCTCTCCCATACTTGATCCGGTGAATTCAATCCATCGAGATGGAAAAGGAGGTCTCGGGAAATACTGAGACATAGGAGGCCATAGGCCTCATCTCTCCGATTGTGCCATTTTATCTTCTCTGCAGCAGCATTGGGATCTACTTCTGTAGCCATAGTCACCTTGTAGAGGCATTTCACTCTCAACAAGATCTCCATCTCTGCTTTCCATTCAAAATAGTTGAAGGGAGTCAAGATAGTTTTCTACGAATCCATAGCTTTAGAAAATCTGTCCCGGCTGTCAGTAGAAGGCTCCCAGTCTTGATGTCGAACCTGCAAAACAATTTTTGAAGGAGAGTAACAACCTACAATGGCTCTAATACCATGTAGAAATTCAGGCCTGCAGTAGATTAATTTCACCCACAACAATTAACAATTGATCATGCAAAATTATCAACAATGGAGACTGAATATGGAGTTGTAACACAAAATTATATTAACTGAGTGTACAATAGCCAAACCTGTAATACCATAGGATACTAAATATATAGAATACATGAGTAAATCAAATGCATAAGGAAGCATCCAAAACTAGCATAAATCAGGCTTACCCAAAATAGGCAAATCCCCCATAGGTGTAAAAAGCTGATCCCAAATCTATCATGGAGCCCACGAATTAGCAAGGGCGCATAGGCAAGCTAAAGAGTGGTGAAATGGAAGCTCATACATGCTTTTGCATGGAGGAAAGAGTGGAGGATGAAAGGGGAATAAAACAGGTTCACCTCACCTAGTCTTGCTTTCCTATGTGCCTTAAAACACTGAAAAAGTAGGGTATAAAGCAGAAAAAGCAGATAGGCACCTAGGAGGCCAGGAATAAAGCATATTTGATTCCTAAGGATTTCCCAAGCGCTACATGAGTCAAATATGGCAAGTTTGACCTCTATGGATATGCAATTAGCAACTTGCACATGGTGGGACTCATGGACTAGGAAAATAAGACAAAAATAAATTAATTAATGTCTAAGTGGGTAATACTATGGGTTTGATTATTCTAACACTCTTGGATTTGAATCCATCCTGACGAGATTGGGTTGCTTTGGGGTGCTTGGGTTGCTTCGGGGTGCCAATCCTTACGCCGTTGTTTCGTCATTTCTCGGTCGAGCTTCCACAGTGAAATTTTGCCAAAAAAACGGCCGCGGCCCCCACGGCCTCTTTTTATAATTTTTTTGACACAGGCACCTTGGTCGAGGTATGTACCTCGACCGAGGTATTTATTAACCCTCGGTTGAGGTATTAATACCTCGACCGAGGGTTAAGAAATACCTCGGTTGAGGGCTGAACAAAACCTCGGTTGAGGGCTTGATAAAACCTCGGTCGAGATATTAAGACCTCATTCAAGGGTTTAACAAGCCCTCGATCGAGGTGCATTTTTCTGTTTTTGCTGAAATGCGCTTGCCAAAAAGTGTTACCCAGGTCCGCGGATTCACCCTTAAGTAATTTAGTCTTTTCGTCTTTATTGTCTTGCTCTGTCACTATATAAGTGGTGTTTCTGTATTAAACTTTGAATTATTAATATACCAAAGAGTTAAACTATGAAGCACTGCCTTAACTAATAAACTTTGTTGTTCATGCACATCAGATTTTACATTTTGAAAGAAGCATGACAATATGTTAGGAACCCGTGTCAATCCTTCTCTTTACTATATAAGTATATTGTTGTTAGACGCATATGCTTTGTAAGCCGCCTGTAGTATTTGTTGATCCATAGTTTATATTGGCCCATGGTTTTGACCCATAGTATTGGCGCCTATTTTTAGTATATAAGTGTGTGTTGAGGCCAAGGAAGGCACGGTGAAGTTGTTTTGTATTGAGCTTGCTCAAAGGAGGTTTCCCCCTCGAAGTGGCTTGCGATTAATATAAAAGTGATTTTGAGTTCTTCTACTATATCGTGTATTTGATTACTTGTTTGCTACAAGGTCCTCACATCTGGTATCAGAGCACTTTCCTTGGCACAAGTGGGAATTTTTTTTTTCCAAAAAAAAAAAAAGAAAGAGGGAAAAATTGGGTGGCGACTTTCAGATCAATTTATGAAACATTTTGTACAAAAAAAAAAGAAACAGATTACATATCTGAATTCCTCTTTCAAAGATACGCAGTTTCAAAAAAAAATCATCTCATTTGGAGTTCTAAAAGTGGAGATATCGCAGATTTAAAATCAACAATTTTTCAGAATTTCGGTGACGGTCGCAGAAATTGCGGCGAGAAAATCTTTTGACCGAGTGCCCAGATCTCTATTCCAATCTCATGGGTAGAAGTAGAGTGGTTGTTCCAGTTCTAGAAACATGCTATAATAGCAATTCTGAGTAATATAGATCCGGTTTTTGAACATTGGGTGGAATTTCTGCCCAAATTTTTTTCTGTTGCAGGTTCGGATCTGGGAATAATCCCTATTCGCTTAACTGTGGGAAGTACTTGGGCATAATCCCTAAAACTCATTGTGAGGAGCACCACAGGAACCCCAAAGTAGCTGGCCCATTGAGAGGACCTACCAGTGAAAAGGGAAACGACCCCTACCTGATTGACTAGTTCCCACCCGTGAGGTAAACCAAGAGCTGTCGTTTGTGGCCAAGCTGTTATCAGTTTTACCTGAGCCATGGAGTGAGGGGTACTGCCCCAATATGCAAGCCGCCAGACAACATTGGTGGCTGAGTGAATCCCTTGAGATGATAAGAAGCCGCACATACTGGGGTCCATATCTCTTTTCAGTTGCACAATTGCAGATTTCCTCTGTCCAAAACTGTTGCTGGTCAGTTCTTCACCGTTGCAGATCCATCTGTTGCCGATCACTTCCACGCCGTTGCAAATCCCTTCTTGAAATCTCTCCTGCTTATGGTTGTCACCCGCACAGGAGCAAAAATCATGGAGGAAGCACTTGCAGCCATCCAAGCCAAACTCCAGGAACTGGATGAAAAATTTCTTGGTCTCCATCTTGAGCAGTCAGCTATGAACATCAGATGACAGTCCGAGTCTTCATCAAACACTGGGTTCTCTTCTTCCAGCAATTTTCGCGGTCCGAAGCTAGATTTTCCTCGCTTCAATGGTACTGATCCGACTGGATGGATTTATTGTGCAGAACAGTATTTCAGTCTTCATAATACTTTTGATGTCAACAAAGTTCCACTTGCCTCCTTTCATTTGGAACATGAAGCTCTTCAATGGTATCGTTGGTACATCAAGGCTCATGAAGAGCCAAAATGGCCTGATTTTTGCCTGCTCCTTTTGAAACAATTTGGTCCTAGTGCTTTTGATGACTTCACAGGAGCTCTCACTAAACTTCGCCAAATTGGCACTGTGAAAGAGTATCAAACTGAATTTGAGAAACTAGGTAATCACATTGAAGGATTACCTGATGACTTCTACCGGAGTTGTTTTATCAGTGGTCTAAAGGATACAATTCGATTTGAGGTCAAAATGTTCAGTCCCAACACAATGATGGAAGCCCTGGGGTTGGCTAAGTTGGCAGAAGACAAGATGGTAGCCCAACAATGCTCCAAATCCTCTTTTGCTCCCTTCCGAAATATGGGTTCTCAATGACCTCCCATTTCGCCAGCTCCTCGCTCACCTCCAATCAAGCATTTGTCTGAAACAGAGATGCAGGCATGCAGAGAAAAAGGGCTTTGTTATAATTGTGATGAGAAATTCAGTCGGGGACATCGATGTGTTCAACAAAAGCTCTATCTCTTGGATGTGGATTCTCCACCTGCCTCTGAAATTGGTGAAGAAGTTTCCAATACAATGGATGCTCCGGTTGACACTCAGGAGCTGCCTACTGACCCTCCATCTCAAGACAACCAACCCGAGATATCCCTCCATGATTTAGATGGAGTTACTGCCCCCCAAACAATGCAGGTACGTGGTTACTTCAAGATTCCTCTTACAATACTCATTGATTCTGGCAGCACTCATAATTTCATTGACCCTTGGATCGCCAAACAAGCTGATTGTTTTATCCATCCTTGCTCCAACTTTGAAGTTATGGTTGCCAATGGGGGCACCTTACCTTGCAAAGGGAAGTGTCGTAATGTGCATATCTCTATGGGAGATTATAACCTCTGCTTTGACATGTTTTCCTTGACCTTAGGCGGATATGATGTGGTTTCGGGCGCTCAATGGCTGTGCACACTTGGCCCCATATTATGGGATTTTACTGAACTTTGGATGCAGTTCTCCCCCGCTGGACACAAACACACATTGAAGGGATTACAACCAGGGTCTCTCAGCATCATCAGTTCACATCGCATGGAAAAACTCCTTAAGAAGAGTTCCCATGGTGTCATTGCTCAGCTCCATTCATTCAAATGCAACCATCAGTGGCCCACACTACTCCTTTGGATCTCCAATAAATTCTGGATCGCTATACATGTGTTTTTGCAGAACCAGTGGGACTTCCACCTTCATGACCAGAGGACCATCGTATTCATCTCCTCCCTGGTAGCATTCCTCCCAACATCAGGCCCTATTTGCGGAAATTCATTCTGGTATTTTTTGATGATATCCTCATCTACAGTAAAACATGGGTTGGACATCTCCAGCATCTGGCTCTTGTAATACAACTTTTCTCTGATCATCATCTCCATGCCAAAAATTCTAAATGTGTCTTTGGCCAAAAGGAAGTTGAGTATCTCAGGCATATTATCTCAGCACAAGGGGTTCGTGTGGATCCTGCCAAAATCGCTACCATGAACAATTGGCCACCTCCTAAGACACTCAATAGCCTTCGTGGTTTTTTGGGGTTGACTGGCTACTACCGCAAGTTTGTCAAGGATTATGGGAAGATTGCAGCTCCATTACCTGCTCTGTTGAAAAATGATGCTTTTACATGGACACATGTTACTGAGCGTGCATTTGACAAGCTGAAACAAGCTATGTGTACTACACCTGTTCTAGATATGCCCAATTTTTCCAAGCCCTTCACTATTGAGAGTGATGCTTGTGGCAATGGACATGGTGCTGTTATCCTTCAAGATGAACACCGCATTGCGTTCACCCGCAAAGGCCTTTCCTGTAAGAATTTAGCTGCCTCTACATATGAGAAGGAAATGATGGCCATTTTGCATGCAGTACAAAAATGGTGACCCTACCTCTCAGGGAATCATTTCTACATCAAGACTGATCACCAGAGTCTAAAATATTTCCTAGAACAGCGTGTATCCTCCCTAGCACAACAGAAATGGGTTAGCAAACTCATGGGTTATGACTATGAGATCACTTATAAGAAGGGTAAGGATAATCTTGTGGTGGATGCCCTTTCTCGCACATTTTATGACCAAGGTTCGCTTTCCGCTATTTCTATGCCTGTTCCAAATTGGTTGCTGTTGGGCACTTGGGAAGACCCGGGTTAACGCTTTATTCGTCGCACCAACAAAAGACCCACTGTGTTGGCCCTTTCGGCAACAACCTGCGCGCAGGTTGCAGTCTCACCCGAAACAGCAATGGGGTGCCGCAGAATCAGGTTTCTGCATGCAGAGAGGGGTATTACTGTACCTTAGCCTTTCTAAAGAATTATTATTCAACTTCCTGTTAACTTAACATTCATTCACATATAACTTTACAGCATAATAAACAAACCAAACTTGCATAACCCACTACAGGGAATCCACAGCGAAGCTTAGTATTAACAGAGATCTTATATTATCAGATATATTCAGTTTAATGCATGAAAATGACAGAAACAGAAACAACACAACAAAACCACAACACCAAATATAACGTGGTTCACCCCCAGTGTAGGGGCTACGTCCACAAACTGCGTTTTATTCCTCTTTCCTCAAAACCACAGTTTATCTGTGCACTCAGCTGCAGATTCCTTCAGCCCTTAACAGCCGCGCACACAGCAGCAGGCTTCTACGCACACAGCTGCAGATCTTCCTTTCTTCCTTACAAAACCCCTCTGCGCACACAGCTGCAGAGGTCGTCCACGCACACAGCTGGGACTTGTCCTTTCCTTACAAAGACCCACCTTACTTCACCTTATCTTTCTTTACATCAAAAAGCCTAACCTATCCATTTTACATAAGCACTTATTTATACTGCGCAGTTTCACAAAAACCATGATCTTAAACCATGGGCACCCACAAAAACCCTAAACCCTGAATTTAAACCATGGGTTTATTACAAAAAGAGAGAGTTTTGACTTACCCTGACACCCCTAAGAATATTTTGACCCATAGCTCCGCTTACAAATTTTCTAATTAACCGCGGAGTTACCTCCTATGGAGTATGCGCCCCGACAGGCCCCTAAGACTCACTAGTGGCCCGTCCCGGGACACTCTGCATCTTCTCTGATGGCCTAATTTCGCTGAAGAGACATATTATACTGCTTAATGAAGCTCTCCAAGCTGCTGCCGGCTGCATACTTCTGTCCTTTGCAGCAGGTTTACTGATGAAAGCCGTTGCAACCACCTGCATCAACATCCGGCTCTCGGATGGCCGATACTTGACCATCCACGACTTTGGGGTCCCCTGGAATTGCGTGTCCCACCACATGAGGAGCCTACTTGGTGTGGTTCCGCGACACCAACAGTCGGCGCAGGGGGATTTCCCAGAGTCATTCTGCGAGGCCTCACGCCCTTGGCTGCTCTATGTTAGAGCAGACTCCTGGCCGTTGGTGCAAATTTAGAGCAAACTCCTGCCTTTCCTTGTACTTAGCCAAGCAGAACTGTGTAAATGGCATAGTTAGGAGGTGTTACAGACCTCTGTCCCTTTCGTCCCGTACCAACGTCTGAACATTACTGTCGTTCGACATAGTTCAGGCTGAAATGTCACAGATGTGCTTCAGATAGAATTTACAAGTCGAAATAGCCCCTTATAAAATCCTAATGCGGAGAGTGGTATCATGGTTTAGACATGATACTAAATCTGACGACGTTCCGGGAATCTGCTCCTCAGGGCACCGGATTTTCCCCAAAATATCATGATGATCGGTAATGAGAGCAACGCTCGTGCTAGCACCGCCGAATTGCGGTATGTCCCATCCACCACAGTTGCGGCACACCTTGATACTTCGACACAACCTGACCCTGCGACCTACGACCAGCGTGTTACTTCGCATGCTGTGGACAGAACAGACTACATAGTGCAATAAGCATGTTACATATTTACTTGACGCTATCCCCTGCGCTGAACACCTGGCCTGTCTATGTACTTTTTTAAACGGCTCCCGTTTATCATAGAGGGGAAAAGCTCACCATTTAACTTGGCTAACTGAACTGCGCCCCCATCAGTAACTCTCTGTACTACATACGGTCCTTTCCAATGTGTTTTAAATTTTCTGGGGAACTTCATGAATCTACTGTCATAGAGGAGCACAAGATCACCCTGTTGAAAATGTTTCCTCTTGATGTGCCTGTCGTGCCACGCTTTTTCTCGGGCTTTCTGCACCTGTTGCTGGAAGCCTGCGACAAGTATATCCTCCTCAAGTTGTAATATCTGCTGCAGCCTTTCTGTGATTATGGCAGGGTCATCCATCTTGGTGAAAGCAGAGATCCGGAGGCTAGGAACAATATATTCCATGGGCATGACAGCTTCTTGTCCATAAACTAGTCGAAAGGGTGTATGGCCTGTCAATTTCTTGCAAGTAGTTCTATAAGCCCATAGTACCGCTGGGATTTGAAGATCCCAATCATTCCTGTTAGCGTTACAAACCTTTTTCAATGCCTGCTCAAGGATTTTGTTAAAAGCTTCGACAGTCCCATTTGCTTGTGGGTGATAGGCGGTACTCTTTTGATGATAAACTTGAAATTCTTCGGTCAATACTTCAATAGTCTTGTTCAGGAAATGCAACCCTTGATCACTCATAAGAACTTTGGGACACCCAAATCTGGATAAGATGTTGTCGAAGATAAACTTCGCAGCAGTAGCAGCGCTGCAGGTCTTGACAGGTTGAGCCTCGGCCCAACGGGTAAGATAATCAATTGCTGTAATGATATAGCGAGCACCTGACTTTTTCGCAGGTGGGTTAATGGGACCAACAAAGTCAATGGCCCATTTGTCAAATTCCTGTAATGTTATTTGTGGAGCTAGGGGCATTTCATCCCTCCTAGATGGTTTACCTGTCCTCTGACAGATGTCGCAGCTATGGCAGTATTCTCTTGCGTCTTTGTGAAGTGTGGGCCACCATAAGCCAGCTGTCAAGATCTTCTGTGCTGTTGCTTTTCCTGCATAGTGACCGCCTGCTGCGCCAGAGTGTGCTTCTGCCAATATTAGAGGTTTTTCGTGTTCCAAGACACACCTGCGTAATATCCCATCTGGTCCCATCTTATACAGATGTCCTGCTATTAAAGTGAAGTCCACGACTCGGATCACCAACTGCTTCTTCTGTTGTGTGGTCATTCCCGCGGGGGTAATACCTGTAGACAAATACTGAGCAATATCCTGGAAATAGTCATCAACTATCTGTATAGCAAATAATTGTGCATCGGGGAGGCCTTCGTCTATATTGGTAGGCTCCTCACCTGAGTCGAGCCGCGACAAGTGGTCAGGTCCTAGGTTAAGTCATCCAGGCTTAACAATGATCTCAAAATCATATTCTTTAAATAGAAGTAGCCATCTGCATATTCTTCCTCCTAGCACAGGTTTTTTGACTAAGTAATTCAGAGCAGAATGGTCAGTAAACATTTTAAAATGAGAACCTAGAAGATAATGCCGAAATTTTTGTAATGCATATACCATAGCAAGACCTTCACGTTCTGTCGT
>LPNX011138184.1:0-102437 GCA_001517045.1 Pseudotsuga menziesii
TCTTCGGCACATGATTCTCCACTCTACAACCTTCCCATCCTGGTTGATGTTCAATATAAGAAATAAGTTAATACAGATTACACAAGGAGGAACTTTTCATCCTCCCACAGGAACAAGCTATTTAGAATCATGGGTATATCGTGTGGTACAAAGTGTTATAAATGTGAATGAGGGAGTCATAGAAGAGCATGGAATGGCTGATCTATTTTAGAGAATGTTTGACCCATATTCCGGTGATACACTTGTAATGTAATCTTCTAGACTTTTACTTCACTAAAAGAATGAAAAAATTGGATATGTAAAAAATTGCAAGACTAAAAAATTACAGTTATAGATGGAATTGTGCAAATTGCATCCAACACACCATTAAATTTGGCTGATACCTTCTATAGCATCCCTGAACAATAGTAGCCCATTAATTAAAACCTAGAATCCTATCACAGTAATTCGTTAGTTAAATCCTGGCATCTTGAAACCAAAGTAATCCATTAGTTAAATCCTTGGTGTGCCTTAAGATAAACCTGTACAGTGTATGGACATCAGGAAAAGAAATCTATAGCAAAAGACACGTTGACAGTATGTTACTTCATGTCTAATATTAAGTAGAAACACCAAGGTATATGGAATTAAGTATAAAACCGTTTTCATAATGCTAATAAATCTTCTCTAACAACTTGATACAATTCAAAGTTCAAACAGAAGAAAATATTAATCTCATCCTTAATAACTCCATAGTAAATCAAAATCTTTGATTGAGTTACAAGGACATGCAGAAAACATTTTGAAACTCCTGTATCCTATAAAGAGACTATGTTCAAGGCATTAGGAATATTTACCGATCAAGTTTCACAAGCAATTAGCAAACTCGAAAGCCAAAGTAATAAATTGCAAACTTGAAATGTTTCAACTTGAACAATGAAAAATTAAAGAAGAATCGATGAAGAATCAAGGTCAAATGCAAGTGGAGCAACTACTCAGAAGCAACTCCTATACATTAGAAGATGTAAACTGTAAGAGAAGTATATGAGACATTACAAAAATCAAATCAAGCAATATTGTCATAGATAAATGTCCGTAAATCCCAAATTAATTAGCTCGAGTGATTGAGTGCTGTGAATTGCAAGCTGGAGGTCACAGGGCAAGTCCCAAGGTTGGCTGCCTCTGTGAATATTGTTGGCCTCTCTTGATGTCCTAACTGTATTAGGTTGTCAAAACTGCAACTGAACGGTTTACCCTGTGTACCATCCTCGAAATGATGGGAAGTGCCTAGAGGGTTTCCCTTTATGTGCATTCTGTCAAAAATTAATTTAAAATAAAAATGTAAGTGTAAGTAGCACTATATAACACCAAAAGATTAAGAGACATACCGGCCTACCAGGAACCAGAAATAGAAGAACACGCTCAGGCCTAGTAATTTCATTCATCATTTGTTTCTCTAATTCTGCTATATTTAGTCTCAATTTATGATAATCTGCAACAGAAGTCTGTAGAAGATATTAGAAATGTCAGCTAGACAAAACTACATCTAGGATAGTACTAAATTATCCTGATTTGCCTGATTACAATCAACAGAAAGAACTTACCTCCTCAGAAGCACCAAGCATGGTTGCTTCTTGCTCCAATTTTGCAATCTTCTCTTCAACTTCTGGTAGTGCCTGCATATATTTATTAATAATACCAACATGGAATTTTGGGAAAAGTCACAGGGAATCTCCAAAATTCATCAAAATAATAAAAGAACCCAAAGGACAAAGTTAAACCTTATCATGTTGAAACTGATGGAAATAATTCTTGATGCAATATTCAGAATCAAATTGTCCCTCAGCTCGGCTCATTAAATTTAGTAGAGTGTAATAGCTCAACTTGAAGGTGCTAACTAAAGGTGCAGGTTTCCCCAAGATCATTTCCTTGCAAGTCTTGATGTCCAACTGCATGTTTACAATAAAAAAACGGTCATGCACAAAGCCTACAAAACCTTGCAGTTGAACTTGGCTTCTGTAAATAAGACCTAACAATCAACAAGAAAAGGCCACTGTATTTCGAACTTGCTATGAACGTAAAAGGCTCAGTCCCACTCAAACTAATTGAGATGATTGAAATTTCAAGATGCTGATGGAAGTTTTTCATTTCCTTGCATGAACACTTCCTTCAAATAATTACAAAGTGGTATGTGGCTTCCACTCTACAAAAGGAAGGTAGAAACTTAGTTTAAAGAAGATACATTTCAATATAAAAAGAAAGGCAGTTACATCTGAAACAATTTCATTAACGAACTGAGTATGCTAAACTATACCGAGTGTAAGTCAAGCATAATCATAAAGTTTCATTGCACTTATGAAACCAAAGTCTAGAATGAATTTGGCATCAATATAAACCCAGAAAACATGGCAACCATGTTTGTAAGGAAATTCATGAAGGAAGAATTAAATAGGATGACTTAACAACCTTGACAAGAAACTTCGTAAACGAAGCCAAGCAGGGGAAGAGTTGTGTGTTTAAATTTGGGTAACGCAATTTGGTCTCCAATAGATCAACAAAAATATCATTTTATGAAGGGAGGGCTCACAGGAATGAGTTTATGAACATCAAAAATTAAAAGGAACAAAATTAAGCGAATCCAAACAATAAGCTGGAAGTATGGGTTTCTCTTTAGAAGTAGAAAATCAAATAAAAAGACAACATAATTTTTGGTCATTGTTCCATAAAAATTTCAAGCATCGTAGTCGGCACATAACTGAAACCCTGGATGGTTACATCACTAGAAGAAATCATTTGAAAAAAGGAATTTAAGAATTTCCACATGGAATAAAAGGAATGCTGGGACATATGAACTGAAGGGACATCATGATAGCATGGGTAAAGCAAGCTGTTAACATGGATATCTCACCAATGCACCTAAAAACCTTCAACTAGAGAAACCCCCTCAAAAAGGTCAAGTACCTCTCTTCAATGGAATCCTCTAGCAACCATGGCAATACTCTCATCAAGGTCAGCTCCATCTTCCGAAAGGAATCCCACAACCCTATTTTGATACTCTCCAACACTCCCATCAACTAAAACCTTGGAATCATTCATTGAATCTACAAAACCTTTTGAAGCTATCTCCATAACATCCCACCATATATACTCTGCATATGCAACTACAATGGCTTCACACAACAGACCAGTCAGTCAATTACATCTATAACTGTATTCAATGGCTTCACCCAAAACCCCATTCACCCAAAAACCCCATTGTCTCCAGTTCTTCAACAAAGTCATCAATCTTCTCTTCTTTCTGTTCACTAAGAAGCCAACCAGACATTCTCGTAAACAAATTTCACTTATTATGCACAAATTTGTCAAGCAGGTCATCAACCACATCAACAGGGTTCTCTGGAGAGCCCGAACCTCCTACAATCATTACATATTGGGTGGGATAGATTTCACTCTGTTGCCGAACATGTTCAATTATATCCTTCCTCACATTAGCTGCTACAACCTCAATGAAGGTCACGGTGGGCAGCATCAGCAAGCTCAGTGGTCACAGGTAGCAGCAGTCAAGTTGACATTGCAGAAGGTACATTACAGTACAGCACACGTGGTATCAGAGGTAGCATAAGTAAGCCTGCTAGGGCTACTTTGGTTTTGGGAAAAATTTATACATTCATCTCAGAGTTCTGAGAACAAAAATTCCCTTTTCATGTACAAACTCAGTCATCTCATTTAGAGGATGAATTACTAATGCTTTGGGGTTTTTGTCCTTAAAAGGTTTCACCGTGAAAATTCGTGTGTTCAATTGTGTGATGCTTAATTGACTACTGTATTTATCTTAGTGCTGTTAATATCTCAAGTCCTATCTCTAATACAGTCTGCAATTTGTTGAAAATATCATATACATGTTAAAATTCAACAGGGATGAGGGTCCTCTTGCCCAGTGGGAGTCCTCTTGCCCGTCCAAATGGCAAATTTGACCCAAAAATAAAGGTGCACTACTTCTGGCACCCCTCCCTGAGATTAGCATGCATTATGTTTAATAGTTTGTTATGATGTATTTGGTAAAATTAGCAGGTAATAAAAATCCCAAGAAATTTAAATAGGGAAACAACACTTCAATGACAGGAAATAGGCAAGAACATTTTAGCTGTGTTCCAAATAAGCAACATGGCGCTGCTACAGACAAAATTTGGAGCCTCTGGCTTCTTTGATTGGACGTTTACACAAATATATTCAACTCCAATACACTTCTTTCGCATCTATGGAAAAGCATTTTGTCCAGAACATATCACATGATAATGAAGAATCCATTCTCACAGTCCCAGATACGTCCACCATTTGTGTTAAAATCTACACTATTGACCGTCCATTCAATTTGAACATCAAAATCATTTCAGACTAATTGGATATAAATGGGCACATTAACTCAAATAAGGAAAAAAAATAACGTCAATCCAAGATATAAAATTTGAACATTGCATACCAATGTGAAAATATAGCAACATTCATACTTTTGCCTAAGCACATCAAATAAAGATATTAAAGCTGTGGTAGTGAAAAATTTAAAGGACCTCAAAGTACCCGAAAACATCTTCATTAGGAATGATGAAGAATTTGATAAATAAATTCTAACTGAAACACAAGTAAACGTGCAATACAAGAAACATAACTTAAGCTGGGGCAGCGAAATGCTGCAAAATCACATTTCTCATTCAGAAAACAACATTTAGCCGGGGATAGAATTTCTAATCATTTAAATATAATGGGACTTATCTGCAGCAACCAAAACTCTGAAAGTTTTCCTTCAGGGGATCAGAGCTTTCGCAGCAAATGAAGGCCCAAATTTGTCCTTATATGTGTATGCCAAGATTATACACCGTGCTACTGCATTTTCAGATCCTTAAGTTTGGCCTCTAAATCACCATCACTGTCACTGCTCTCATTTCCATCATCATCCTCATCCCCATCCCCATCCTCGCCCTCATAGTCATCACCTTCGCCCTCTGCATCATTATCTTCCAAAGATCCAAGCACAGAAACACCCTTGACACTTCTTCTCAGCACATCTTTAACAACAACAATTCCTTCTTCCGAAATGCAATTTCCATCAATATTCAGCAGATCAAAGTCGGGCTTATTGATCACAGACTCAGCTGCAACCTTCGCCCCTTCTGCACTGATGAAATTTGAACTCAAATCAAGTTCCTTCAGATGCTCATGGCCTTCCACAAGTGCTCCGCAGATCACAACAGTTCCCTCATCCTTGATATCATTCTCTGACAAAACTAACTTTGTAAGCATTTTTTTCAAACCAAGGCACTCTGCCAAAGCCGGAGCTGCTTTAGCAGTAAATTCATTGCCTGCCATCTCGAGAACCTTGAGGGATGGAGCCCCTTCCTTGAGGCTGTTGGCAAGAGCTATTGTCCCCTTATCCTGAAAACCAAGATAGCTCAAGTAAGCCTCTGTGAGACCCAAATGGCCTGAAAGGGCTTTGCTCAAAGCAACCCCGCACTTCTTCCCAAACATGTTATCCCTTAAATCCAACTTCTTCAATTTATCACCTGCTCCTAGAGCTTCTGCTAGAGCTATACCACCCGCAGCACAAACCCTAGTAGATGAGCATCTGAAATCCTCCAACGCAGTGCAGCTCCTAACAAGCCCTGAAAGCACCTCTGCCCCTTCATCCCCTGTCATATTATTATGGAAATGCAGAACCCTAAGCCTCTCAACGGAGGTCAGAAGCTCACAGATGGCTCTAGCAGCCTCCACAGAGATACCATTGTTCATAAAATACAGTTCCTCCAACGTTTTCTGAGATTTTAACAGAAACCCAAAAGCCCTAACGCCCTTCTCACCTAGTGCATTGTCAGAAAGATTCAAGGTCCTCAATACACACCCTTGTAAAACGGATGAAAATATGGCCATTACCTGAAGGGCCTCGTCCTCGCCTCTTCCCGCCATGAAATCTGAAAGATCAACATCAGTCAGATTACTCTGAACTTCCATCAAGATTCTCTCTGCAACACGAGCAGCATCGAGACCAAAGCTTTTGTTGCTGAAGCATATCTTGGTATAACCATTCCCTTCCTCTGCTAACGGCCTCAGGAGCTCCTCGGCAAACGAGCTCCCAGGCACAGGCACAAGCACGCAGGCAAGGCTCGGAGGACTCGGCACAGCTTGCAGGCACAGGTACACAGGCAAGGCTCGGAGGACTCGTGAACGGCTCAGGCCAAAAATTTGAATAAAACGTGCCCCAGCATATTGCATATTTAAATAGTAAAAAAAAAACCCTAGTTACCCCTAATATACCCTCAATATATTAATTTTTAATTTTTAAATTTTAACCCCCCAATATGAACGGACGTGATATCATATTGGTTCCTAGGTGATGCCCCCGTGGGTATACTGGTAATTTTCGGTGAGGAGAAGATGTTGAGTTCTTGCTGCCACGGGTCAATAGAGTTGTTTGCCAGGTCTACTGAACCTACTCCCAACTCACAAAAACCTCCTTATTGAATTGAGTGTCCAAAACGAAAACGAGTCTAGTTCTTATTATATATTATATTTTTTTTATAAACCGCCCATCGGATATCCGATGCATCGGTGTCAGATAACCGCCAGTTTTGCTTTCGCATACGTCGACAAACCGCCCTGGTAGTGTCGGTTCCCTGTCGGATATCCGATGCGTCAGTGTTGCTTTCGCAGACATCGACGATCCGACCCTTCTAGTGTCGGTTCCCCGACACTACCAGGGTCGGAAATCCGACTCACTTATGTTGGATATTCGATGGTTCTATAAATATTCTGTTACCAGCATTATGATGATTGATTGCTGTCCGACACATCCGTGCGAAATGTAGGACAACGTCGGATTTCTGGTTCAAATATTGTAGTGTGCCTTAGAAGTCTCATTGTAACCAACAAGTAACTCCTTCTCTCCAGAAGGGTCCAACTTCTTCCTAGTGTGAGCATGAACGTGACATTAGAAGACACTACCAAATATGTGTAGATAACTCACATCTATTCTAGTTCCTGTGAAGACCTCCTCATGTGTATTTCTCCCCAAATTTGTGTGGGGAAACTTATTATGAATGTAAATTGAGGTCCTATACTCCAGACCCATAGGAATAGTGGCAATCCCAAATAAAATATCATGGCCTTGGCTGCTCCTACCAATGTCATGTTCTTCCTCTCTGCCACTCCATTCTCTTGCAGGGTATGAGGAACTGTGTGCTCCTTCATGATCCCCTTGATGAACAAAACTCCAAGAACTCATTGGAGGTGTACATACCCCCGTTGTCCGACCTCAATGCCTCAATATTCCTCGTGGTCTGGTTTTCCACGTGAGTCTTGAACTTCTGAAACCGCTCGAAGACCTCTGAATTGGAATTCAGGAAAACGATCCATATTTTCCTCGAGTATTCATCAATGAACATGACACAATAACTATATCCACGGAAATATTGGACACTCATGGGTCCACAAACATATGAATGCACCAAGTCCAAGGTCCCCTTAGACTTGTGCTCACTCTATGGGAAATGATTCATTATGTTATTCCCCAATGCACAACCCTTGCAGTGCTTATTCTTTTCCTCTTGTACTTGAGGAACTCCAATAACTTCCTATCTCAAATTCCTTAGTTCTCCATGATGTAAGTGTGCCATCCTCCTATGTCACAACTCACCATGACTATTGTTGTTACTGACAAGAGCCTTTGCAGGCTGGAAGTGTAGTATGTACACATTTCCGCTCCAGATCCCAATCACACGATCCAAACTCTTATCTAACCCCTTGGGATTGATATACACATTATGATATCGGAACTGAAATCCCTTGTCCTCTAAGGTGGAAATAGATATGAGGTTCTTGGTCAACCTCAGAACATATAATACGTCAGCACAACTGAGGGGTTTGCTAGACTCCCTCTGAAATGAAACAATACTAACTCCTTGTGCCTGATAGCGTGCATCATCACCCAACATAATGTGGAGATTTACCCCACCCTCCTATAAGTTCTTGAAGAACCTTTTATGTCATGTCATGTGACAATATGCTCCATTGTCAATGTAGCGTATACTGCTGCATGTGGTGCTTGACATGCAAGCTATCAAACAAAAGTCCTCATAGAAGTTTTTGTTGAACTCCTCCACCTCTACAGAACCTTTAATCTAGGTACTCGTTCTTCTTCTTCCTATTTGGGTATTAGGAGGAAAAGTGTCCTGGCTTGTGGTAGATGAAACATTTGACCTTGGACATGTCAATGTTCTTCTTACCACCCTTCTTCTTCTTTGTCTTACCCTTTCTCTTTCTTGCTAGGGATAGAGCTTCTTCATCCATAATTTATGAGGCACTGTTGGATGAACCTGAACCTTGACCCATATGGGTCTCTTCCTGCACAAAGTCATCCCACAATCTCTGCCAATCATGGAGCTTTTCCCTAGCCACCATGCGTTTGACAAAGACTTCCCATGGCTTCGAAAATCCATTGAGGGCTATCTGAACTAGCTCCTCAGATTCATTATTAGAACTCGCTGCTCCAAGGTCGTCCCTGATCTATGTGAGCCTTGTGAGATAAGGAACCACTCCTTCACCCTTGGCCAGTTTGGTGCTTCGCAGTCTCTCTTGTAGAACCATCTTCTGATTCTCGTTCTTACTCTAGTAAAGGATTTCTAGAGCCATCCACATTTCTAATGCGGTCTTCTTCTTGGACATGCGAGGGACGATGTGATCCTTCACCCCATCCAAGATAATCAACATGGCCCTAGAATCCACCTTCTTCGAACTAACCAACTCCATCAGATCTGTGAGTGTAACCTTCTTGGAGCCAATGTGCTCTTCTACATCACTAACATCCAGTATCTTCGTGATCCTTTATTTCCATGTAGGAACGTTTTGATCCCCCTGGAGTCTATCCTTGACTCATAACTGTACAATGATAATGAAGTATACCTACCAAACCCTAGATTCAAAACTCTATGTTTCTTTACAAATAATGCAGCGGAAAATAAATACTGAGAAAACATATAATAGCAATCACACCAAGAGAGACAACAATATTTTTGGGTATGGAAACCCCCAGAAAAACTTAAGATGGGAAAAACGGTGCAACAGTTTGAGAAGATATTTTATTAGCAAGATATAGAACAATACAATCCAGAAATAGATTTTAGCCAACCTGAAAAAATCCTACAACTAAAACTCACTGACGAAAAATCCCACAAAGATCACACGACCCGTTGCGTCACTGCTTGTGTCGCCCACATGCCTCTACGTCAACTGTACATCCTCTACGTCAACCGTACGGATGATGATGTCACTTGTACGGTGACCTGTGTCACTCATGCGGCCGCATACGGTATGCTCTCGTCACATGGGATACTCTGCGTCATGACTTGTGTCACTGTACGACATCCCTACGTCATTTGTACGACCTCTTGCGATTTTCCTGTGTAGCTCTGTCGATCTCCCGGAAAGTTCCTCTGTATCACTGTCTGAAAATTCTTCTGCAAACTTCTCTCTCACTCTCTGGTTGAAAATCTATGAGCAATAAATCTCCCTCTAGCAATGTGTGTGCCAAAGAAAGTGTGTGTGTGTCATCTCCACCAAATCAATCTCCTTTTAACTCAATGGCCAAGCAAAAACCCTAAAACTCACTATGGATCAATGTATGAGATCCTCAAGTGAGATCAAGAGCCAATATTAGATTATCCGTCACTTAAATTATATTTCACTTGAACTTTATAAAAGTGCCTCCATTAAGTCAAATTAAAATTAGATTACATAATGCACTTTTCCTAAGTCTAAACTTTGGATACAAGCAATGATCAATATGGATTCTTGTTTTATGTCTTCTATCAAGCAATGACACATGCAAATGATAGAAGACCTTCCTTGTTGCCACTTTCTAACATGTAATATGTTGGAAAACACATTAATGCAATCATTATATAAAAAAACAATAAATAAAATATAAAAAGCTATATATATATATTTTGTTGGAACATAATTTAATCTAGACATTAGGTTCTACATCATTATTTGATTTCCTATTTTTTTATTCAAGTTGTTCCATGTGTTAGTTGGATACCTAGTGCATAGTTTAACCACCTCATCCACATTAGCGCCCTCATTTTTCTTTACTCTGAATTTTTTTAGCTAAAGTTCCCATCCTGCTTTTATCCTACTTTTTATGAGTTAAAGCAGATTTATTATGCTTTTCTCCTGGACTAGTAAGATCTAGGTTTTCTAGTATTACTTCGGAAAGTTTACTACTGTTTTCCTTAATCACTTTCTTTCTTTTTCTCCTAAAATCCACTCATTATCTAATTTTTAGTCACTCATGGCACCTAGCCTCATTTAGCCAATTCGTGACCTCTAGATATGAGTTGGGATTGGCACATGTCATAGATGGGGGGATTAGTAACATATAATCCCGCCACATGTGAGCTACTTGAATTTCCTCTGACGCTCTCAATTTTCTCTATTGTGAATGTTTTAATACTGTACAGATGTTATTGTTCATTAATGCAATAATGGAAAATAATCCATTGGAGTGTGTTTTCTCTAGTGTTTTTCATATACTTGTGTTGGCCCTAGGGGAAGTTAGGAAGATTTCAGTTGGAATTCTGACCAAGTATGAAAAGAGTCAGCTCGTAGAAAGAAAGAAGGAAGTTGTGGCATAAGTAGAGGAAGAAGGAAGAAGGATGTGCGACAGAAGCATCCGCATAAGAAAGAATAGATAGAAGAAGAGTTCGCACTAGAAAAATATATCGTGACGGAAGAAGGAAGTTGCGACACAGAAGGAAGTTGTGAGACAAGAGGAAGTTGCAACACAAGGGGAGTTCACGACCGAAGAAGAGTTCGCAACAAAAGGAAGAGATGTGAAAAGAGGAGTTGTGACAGCGGAAACCATGTCAGAAGGCTTGCAGTAATGCAATGGCTAGAAAGCGACAGTTCAAAAAGATCGTGGGTATGATGTCGGCTAGAGTCGGCGGAGGTCACACGTATGAAATAATCTTTGTAATTCAGACCGTTAGTGCCTACTAACATGTGTTGCTAGAATAGGAATGGAAGCATGTCGTCTAACTGTATGAATTTAGATAAGAGTGACATGTAAGAGTCTATAAGAAGGAAGAACCTAGGTTGTGTGCGGGTTACTCACTTCTGGATCAATTGCGCTCTATTAGCTTGAGGAAGGTCGAGTTGCCTAAGTTGTTTCAAAAAATCTGTTGTTGTTTCTTAGTTAGTTTTCCAGTAGAGAGTCAGTTGGTTTCTTGGTAAAGAGTTGAATAAGTCTGCATCTAAGTGCGCAGAGTTGTAGAGAATACCAGGTTGATCCAGGTTGTGTGTCAATCAACAGTAGAGTCAAAGAGTCAAGAGTCATATAGTTATAAGAAAATTTGAGTCGATCCAGGTTGTGTGCGGACCAACAGTAGATTCAAGTATAGAAGAATCAACGACAGAAGACCAAATATCATGAGAGGAGAGAGAATTATGTATAGATAGGAGAAGAAAATCTTGAACAAAGTCTGTATCCCAGTGCGCAGACAAAAAGGTACCATATATTTCTCATGCCAGATGAAGAGTGCCTTTGTGGTTTTTCCTAGATGGGTTTCCACGTAAAATTTTGTGTCGAATGTATAATTGATAAACGTGTTGTGTCGCATGTATGTTGTTGTGAATGAATGTTTATGTATTTGATTGCAATTGAGCTATATGCATATGTCACACCGTGGTAGTCGGAATCGCATATACTCTATGATATTTACTGTTATAGTATTTGTTGATGGTTGAATAGATTCGTATCTTAACTGTGCATAACCGTTATAAGTAACCCACCCCTTGGCTTCAGCCAAGCACCTTGGTAGAATTCCAAGGGAAGCGAAATTCCCCAACCAATTGTGCACACCTAGTTCCGGCAGTTACCCATAAGAGAGATATCTCGGGTGAGACTGCATCTATGTTGCAAGTGTTGTCGGCTGAGACTTGCAATGTCGAGCCGATATCTTGATATTTGTTGCACACAAAGGAGGGACTGAACCTGGGTCGAAGAACACAGATAAGAAGAAACGCCAACAAATGGTTATGTTTCCAGGACCGTGAATCATTGTAGTGAGGGATATCTTGTGGCATCCGACGAAGCCTGGAATCCAATATTGGGTGGATTTTAAAGCATTATAATTTGTACAAGAATAGAGTAAAGGAACTAGGTTGAATCCAGTAGAGTGTTTGGGCCAATACCTTTATATAGATATTCATGAGATTTTCTTTTCCGAGTTTCCTATTGTGTTGCATGAGTGGTTATCGAAGTTAGCCACCCAACAAAGAAATTTTCAAGGAGGAGAACCCATGGAGTGGAATCCTTAGTTGATTCAAATATGGAAGAGTGTTAACAACCCTATGTCTAGGGTTGTTAATTACTGAGTTTGTTATCGACATGATAACCTCATATAGTCAGGCGAAAAGAAAAAATTTCCAAGGACCTCGAGGAAGATACCTGTCATCTTTGTAAACTTGGATAAAGATGGTCGTATGGGAAAAATTGAATCTTTAGAATGTAACAATTAGAAGAAATGTGCACAAAAAATTGGATATGTCGCAGATGAAGTGTGTGACAATGGGAGCAAGCTAAGCTGATATGTTCCCTAGTGATAGTGGAGTTGAACTAGAGGCCAGATATTTGAGAAGTGGAAGAATATTTGGGTTAGGAAAGAGAAGAAATACTATGATAGGAAGAAGAAGTTATAGTACGAACAAAGGAGAAGACTACGAGCTCAGGTCACATGTTGAGGAAGGTTCTTGCGACGAAGAAGAGGAATATCACCCGATATCCAAAGAAGAAGAAGAAGAAGAAGAAGAAGCATAAGCTCTAGACCTAGAGCAGGAGTACGATACCCTTACAACCTTGCACACATAGTCAGAGGTAAGATCTAGAAACTTGTCTCCAAGTGGTTTTATAAATACAAGTAGTACTAATGTTGTGAATAACAGACACAGGAGTTTGGCTAGTCAAAAAGTTTTCCCAAGCATACCAACAATTAACATAATGAATGGGACCGATATTAAGCTGTCGATATTTAATGGAAATGGTTTAGAGCACCTAGAGAAACATTGGTTTCTGTGCGAAGTTATGTGGACTATGCGATAGGTCCAAGATGAAGCGATAAAGCAAGCGCAACTGATCATAACCTTGAATGGTCGTGCTCTAGATTTGTATGTGAAGTTTTTTATAGTTCTAGTGGGATTTACACAGAATACACTTGACCACATCTGAGTCAGAATTATAGATGAGTTCAAAAAGCTGAAATATGAGTCGCAGTACATCACAGAAATTAAAGAAATCAAGTAGTTACCTATAGATTACGTCTGGTTCTTTGACCAAAGATTTAAGACATTGATGGCCAAATTAATTTTTCATATGTCGAACGCACAACAAAAGGAATGGTTCATTGTCACATTGTTGTCGCACATTCGAATCCCATTAATGCAATAGAAAATAGTGTCGCAGACTGAAGCTCTAGAGACAACCATGAACTTAGAGTCCTCACTGATTGGAGAAACCGGTGCAGGAATGATGCAGATTTGCTCGCAGCTAGCTAACCTTACGCTGCAACTCCAAGACATTAAGAAGGGGAAAGAGGTTCAGGAATAACTATGGTGTACAAGATGTAGAAGAAAAGGGTGCCATAAAGATAGTTTCCCAGCGCTCATGAATTATGTCACAGGGGAAGCGTCGAACCCGATAAATACCCAAGGGATGCCTTGGTGTAGGGTATGTCAAACTTGAAGCCATCAGTTGAAAGACCGCTTGTACTTGCAAAAGATTGAAAGTTCATCAACTAGTTTGTATTGTAAATTTGTAGGACATAATGAGAAATATTGCAGAGCATTTCAGTTGTTGCAATAGAATACGGTGGACACCTACTAGATGAAGAATGATGAGAAGATACAATCTGAGTGAGCGTAAGCTCAGTATCAACCTTCTCAATATCCACCACCTCAATATCAACAATCGCAGTATCCTCAGCCTCAATATCAACAAAATCAGTATCTGCCGCAACAGCAATACCCTCAACCTAGGGGGTGGAAATTTTCAGGGCCGATGACAACAACAACAATGGGGGGGAGGATTTGGTTGAGGAAGAGTCCAAGTCATATGTTATAACTATGGACATGTTCGTATGCCTGCGAGTCCTGTGAAGGCATGTTCATATTGTAAAGCATTTGACCATATTGTCGAACAATGTCCACAATTCATTGCGAAGTGCTAGGCTCGAACGATGGGAAATCCCAATCTTGTGCAATATCCCAACCCAAAACCTGACTAGAACATCTAGATGATTTATGTCGATCTAAGAGAAGCAAATATTTCTATCGTAACAAGAGGAGGTGTTGCATATGGAGCAGATCAAGATACGCAGCATGGACAATTGCAGGTGCGACTGGTGGCACAAAAGAAAGTACCATTTGACGTCCATAAATAAAAGGAATTATTCTTGGACGTGCAAATGGAATTTGTCGAGAATAATCAAGCTTCGACATTTGGAAGGCCAATAGTACAAATGCCTCATAAATTTGACCAACTATTATGAAAGCAACCAACGAGAAATGTTAGTAAACTTAAAGAGTTTTTCAAAAGTTTCTTATAGATAATCCATGATAAAGATGTTGTTGCAGAATTGACAGTGTTGAGAGAAGAAACTTGGGAAGAGATTCGACCCGAAAGAAGAGTCAAACATGTGGGAAAAAGTTCAAAAAATGGTCACGAAATGCAAATGGTTTCCCAAATAAGATATTATGAAATGGATTATATTATTTTAGATATGGGATTTGATGTTAATATTTTGACAATACATACATGGGAAAGCATGGGAAAACCGCGACTGGATTGGTCTCCCATTTAGCTTAGGATAGAAAATCAGTCGAAGGTCCTACCAATTGGTCGACTGACTCAAGTACCTATTGAGGTAGAGGGCTTGAGAACGTATACATATTTTGAAGTGATCGAAATTGTCGATGATACTATTAGCGTCGTTTTTCACTCCATGTAAGATGATAAAAAAGGTAAGACGGAGCAATCACAGCCTAAAAACGCATGAAAATTCTAGTCGCGGGGTGGCTGAGAAATTGTGTTAAAGGGGATAGGGTTTCTACGATAGTGATATGAAGACAAGCCAGATCGACATATGAAATGGTTTTCTCAAATACCATAGGAGAAATCCAAATTTCCTTTGAATTTTCATGAAACGACGTTAAAAAGACCACAAGTTCCGAGGGCCACAATTGACAGAAGATAGATCAATGGACGAGATTGATTTTGCTGGATCAAAGTGCTCGAGAAAGTTTTGGTCCCCCGATCCATGAAATGAGTTAAAAGGGAGGTAGTATTCAATGGTGCAGATCTTTCTAAGGGAAGATATATGGTGGACATTTTCTCCACTAGTGAGACATGCACGAGACAAACCTTCTCTGGGATTCACGAAAAATGGTTCTTCTCTCACACGTGTACGGCTGGGAGCACGGAGGTTTCAAATCGAAAGGTCTAAAATGGCGGTGTTCATCAAAATGTCACGGAAAGGAAGATCAGGGATGAAAGGTACGTCTCCGCATACGATCTGCTCGTTTTAAAAAGACCCTGTCAATGCGATATGCCGAGACATATGTGCAAACGACCAAAGGTGACATGTAATCAGATCCCTCGACACCATTGGAGCATGCCTGCGACAAAGAATTTGGCTCCACGATGTAGGTAACCCTCCTGGACCCAAAGGTCACTGCCTCAAATGTGCATAAATCTACAAAATATCTCGAAAGAACGAATTGCAGAGGGCTAGGAGGGCTTCCACAAAAATCATGGAGACGAATATAAGAAAAGAATACTCTGATACCGTCATCAGGTGAGGGAAGACAAATACAAATGTCTCTTCCATATGCTTGGAGCCGACTGGGAAAATAATGGGGACTTACCCCAAGGGTCATTTCCATGGCCAGCAAAATAGCAGCGTAGCATAAAAGACGGCATGACTAGGATCTACACATAAATGTTGGATCCAAAAACCATGTGACCAATTGTGCTATCACCAGGATACTCGATGGTGAAGTGTGCGGGGGTGCGGACGGGGGCTTCTTAGCTCTGTGCCATTTTCAGATCCATTAGAATACAGAGTATCGGTGAACGTAGAATGAAAGTTGAGAAGGTCAAGTGTCAGTCCACTGTAAATCCTGAAAGCCTTGAGGGAGTCCTACGGACAGTTTATGTGTTTGCGAAGTCAGTTTGTCGGAGTGTTTTCTTGGGTGGTAAACCCTAGCCCAGAATCTCATTGTCCCTAAGTTCCCATGCTAGGGGAATTCCAACCATCATGGTAGGGACGTTCATTGTATTAGAAAATCCTTCCAGCGTCATCGAGGTCATGACAAGGACGTTCATCACATTAGATGGAACTCTTGAGGCTGGTGAGGGAATTACTATCATAATAGAAGGTTGCACCCCCGAAGAGATAGTGTATGGAATTTCCTGTCCAATGGGCATCCCAACAAATATTCCAGACGTGATCACTGCCCCCAAATCCCCAGCACGTTGTGACCATTGCTAACAGTGACCTGTTGGAGCGAATGCTCGTACGGGAGGAGCGGGAGTCCAAATTCTCCATCACCGCCTTTGTGAATTCCACGTGCCAACTTTATCTAGGAGGGTGATGAAGCCGAGACCACACCATGAGACCTGTAGAAGGATCCACCTCCTAAGAGGGGGGAAGCAAAAGAATGACCAGCCTCTCCAAGGACCTGACACTATCAGAAGCAGTGCAAAACTTCTTCAAATCCCCTCAAATAATAGCGTTACTAGGATAGAAGGGTGCAAGGAGGAAGGTTGAGCACATAAAGAGCACAAAATTTCTTGCCAGCAATAAGCCCATGCAGAAAGCTTCCTTTGAGCACAGAACAAACAAATTTTTTTTGAGGGACACATTCCAGACCTAGTAGGAGGACGAACGATCCAAGCCATGTCTGCGATGCACCACTTGGAGATTCCCTGAAATGTCATTTTCAAGACAAGCGAGCCTAGAAGCCAGAGATGTTTCCTGGCCGTTAAGACCTACATGCATGATTTTCTCCATGATGCTTTGTTTTATATATATGTAAACTGTGGTAGAAAGGCCACGTCCTGGTTTGTTAGAGTTTTGATCGCGATTGTAAACAACTTCTCGCCCTGTATCGAGATTAGTCTCGAGGGCCTCAAGCGCTATAAAGGGACTCCCCGCTGAGGGAGAAAGGGTTGCTTGGTTTTGAATTTGCAAGACCATGGTGTTTGTAATTTGTTTGAATTAATATACAGAGTCGAATTCCGCATATATGCATTACAAGAATTCTTGTGTGTTTCTAAATTACTGTCTGTGATTTCTTCTCCTTATGTGCATGTTATTTCCAGTGTTTCTTTACGTTATGTGTTATTCATGTTGTAGACACAATGTATAATGGTAAGGAGTTGATACTCATATGCTCGTGCCATTGTCTTAGATATCCACCAAATATTTCCTCCAAAACTGACGTGGAATTCATCCCAGCGGTGGTCCACGCTAGTGGACTGTCATCATTCTGCTTTTTCACCAAACCCCAGACATAACGACCGTGATAGAGGCACTACCTTGCTCTTGCAAGCGTTTTCCTATGCAAACTGCTCTATTTTCTTGGGATTTTTTACTCCATAGCCCGATATATCTTCATTTTGTTTCCAACCACCAAATATTTGATATCCATTTTGTGACATTATTTCTGGCCTTGTTATACATCTATGAGATATCCCTCTCTGGAATTGGAGAATCCAACTCCCTTTCCTAAATTGGTTTTGTTGTTACCTCGGGATTCACCTCTTGTAGCCTTGGGCGTGATTTTGAGTATTAACAAACTGGTGCCGTTGCTGGGGACGAAATTGAAAGTAATCCCTGGGAAGAACAACAAAGATTCAAAGGAAAACAAGGTTTCTATGGGAAAACAGAAATCCCTGCACGCGAGAAGAGGTTGCGTCATTTTCCCTGGTGACTCCACGTTAAAGTTTGTAAAATAACGACTCCACTGGAGAGATCGACCACCGAAAAGAATAGTATGAGGAGGAAGATTCAAATCCTCTTGCAATCGCGGGAAACAATGCCACATATCAGACTGTCTATGGTGAACGATAGTCGGACATCTCGAAGAAAATAAATCTTTCACCCAGGTATTTCCAAAGACCCGTGTTTCCAGTACCATGACAGTACCACCAATGCTACGATCTCAAAATTCAAGTCTCTACGAAGCATCAACAACCTCTACAACTGGGTGGATTCACAGTAAAAACCATGAGTAGGCTCGAAGAAAACACAAAGTAATTAAGATTTATATTTTTCCAGAACATCTTGTATTTTCTTGTAAATATTTCGTCCTTTTTCCCTAGAGTTGCTAAAATAATATATCGTGGCTTGTCTCGCCCTAGGCAGAGTTGTAAATTCAACCCGATCTGTCCTTCCTTGCAAACAAAGGGTTTTTCTTCATCCTGTACATTTGATTTTAGCTTAGACCTTCCACTTGAGACCCCAGACATTAAGGGGCAGCCTAATAGGCCATGTGATGTTTTTTCCAAGGGTACTTCTTTTCCACAAGACCCCATTTCCTCCAAAACCTAAAGTCAATATATGCCTCTTCGCCTACCTCAGATCCTTCACGATTTCCCTGCAAAACACTATATATATCTTCCCGAGTTCGATGGAAAACCTGAAGGCCCTACAGTTGAGAAACATCTATAGGATTTTGAGTACTTTCTTGATCTTTTTGAGATAGAGCATGACGATGTCTATATGAGGGTTCTTTCCCAATCCCTACAAGGCAACGTAAAAAACTGGTTTAGGCATATGCAACCAAAATCTATCCCTACATGGGAAGATTTTTATTGTACATTTTTGGAATTATGGGGTGAAAGGAGGTCGTTAGACCAAATACTCTCTGATTTTTACTCTATGAGGAAAGATGAAGGCAAAGCTACTTCAAGCTTCAACAAAAGGTTTGCGAGCTTCTATTACGACATGCCCAAATAAATTCATCCCTTAGAGGGTGCCGCAAAGCTGCATTACGCATATGTTTTTCCCCCTGATTTGTCTCTATTTCTGTTGAAGAGAAAATCGTTTTCTTTACAAGAGATGTGTGCTGATGTGTTTGAGGTCAAAGAGAATATTAGGCCGTGGGGAAGGCTCCCAGGCCAGAGCAGTAATAATGGAAATGGGAAAAGGGTGAACCAGGTATAGCTGCGTGAGATGAAAGAGGAATCCCCTTGGGAACTGGACCCTTTCTCCCGTAGACACAGAGAAAGCCAGCATGGCTATGAAAATACAGGTTGTTTTATTGGTTTTGCCTCTAGAGATTGCGGCCAGCCTATTGGGAACTACTCGCATGATAGCTCTGAGCGAGATTTTGGCGCACCCATATATGATGAATACGAAGATGACTATTGGGTTGGCGTGCCCGAGGGAACTGATGCACATGCTATAAATCCAAGACCGGACAAGGAAAGCGACATGGTTTCTAAAATCAAAGCTTCTCCATATATTTCAGGGTCGAAGACCTCATGTCAAGGCGAAGGGTTTTTCGGTTTTGTTGAGGTAGATGACTATGAATTTGCTGGAGCATATCCGAAAGATGAAGTTTGGGCTCCTAAGGAGTGGAGCCAGAACCACGATACGCCATTCAAATACTACCTAGGATTCTCTGTGCATGGTTCCTTAGGAAACCAACCCGATCATGGGCCTGGGGGGTTGACTTTTAAATAATTCTCCCAAGATAATTAGACAGAAGATCCCTCTGGGAAATATAGTGATATTTATGGTCGCGCCCCCGATTCTATGGAAATATTTCTCAAGCAAGAAGACCACCGAGGAGCAGACGAAGACCTCAGAAATAATACTTCTCTATGCATCCCGAGCCAAAAGACAGAGCTGGCCTATTTTATTGAAGAGAACAATGCCACTTTTTTCCCGATACTTGTGAGGAATAAATCCTTGAGCTCTGGAGTTCCACACGTAAAAGCTGAAGCTGCAGGTACTAATGAACCAAAGGGAATCTCCCAACGCCGTTTGGTACGTCGCCTTCGCATGATGTTGAAAGAATGGTAGTTGGAACATTTTTGTCACGTCATGCGAACATCCGAAAGATTCAGTAGCCATCAGAGTTTCTATGATCCGATACCAGAATACATGGTGAGACTGGAAGAGGGTAACGAATGGTTAAACCTCTATTGCAAAAATAAATTTCTTTATTGTAATTTTGTGTCGCTGGGTTTTTTTATAGTACTTTTGGTCCAACATGAAAAGAAATGGGGTTTATGGGACCATTTGCTCGATTGGCGTCATTGGAAGTAAGATATTACCTAAAATGAGAAATGTGATATAGTAGTTAGAATACATATATAGAGATGAATAAGCTCAATATAACGAGCATTCATATTTAAGAAGTTTTCCAATGCCCGAAAAGTTTTTTAGTTAGTCTCGTTGTTTGGTTTAACTTTGGTCTTCAGAGCAATTTTTGAGGTTTGCAGCGAAGCGGAGGGAGATGCTCAATGAATTTTGGCACTTAGTCTATGTTGTTCTTTGCTACCTCACAGGGAGGATAGAATCCCTAGCTGGAGCCACTTGTTAGTGTTGTTTTTCCCTCCGTGTAAGATGATAAAAAAGGTAAGACGAAGCAAGCGTAGCCTAAAAACGCATGAAAAATTTAAGTATTAGGGTGGACGAGAAATGTGTTAGAGGGGATAGCGTTTCCACGGTATCAATCTAAAGACAAGCCAGATCAACGAATGAAATGGTTTTCACAAATATCACAGGGGAAATCCAAATTACCTTTGTGTTTTCACGAAACGACGTTAAAGAGACCACAAGTTCCGAGGGCCATGATTGACAGAAGACGGATCAACGGACGAGATTGATTTCACTGGATCAAAGTGCATGCGAAAGTTTTGGTCCCTCAATCCTTGAAATGGGTTAAAAGGGACGTAGCATTCAACGGTGCAGATCTTTCTAAGGGAATATCTACAGTGGACATTTTCTCCACTAGTGAGACATGCACGACACGAACCTTCTCTGGGATTCGCGAAAAATGGTTCTTCTCTCACACGTGTACAACTGGGAGTGCGGAGGTTTCGGATTGAAAGGTCTAAATTGGTGGTGTTTGTCAAAATGTCACAGAAAGGAATATTAAGGACAAAAGGTACGACTCAACATACGATTTTCTCATTCGAAAAAGATCCTGTCAATGTGATAGCCCGAGACAGATGTGCAAAGGGCTGAAGGTGACAGGTAATATGATTCCCCGACACCATTGGAGCGTGCTTGCTATGGAGAATTTGGCTCCACGATGTAGGTAACCCTTCTGGACCCAAAGGTCACTACCTCAAACGTGCATAAATCTGGAAAATATCCCAAAAGATTGAATTGCAGAGGGCTGGTAGGGATTCCACATGAAGTAGGGAGACGAATATAAGAAAAGAATACTGTGATACCATCATCAGGTGAGGGTAGAAAAATAAAAATGTCTCTTCCATATGCCGGGAGCCGAATGGGAAAATAATGGGTACCGATGCCAAGGGTCATTTCCACGGCCAGCGAAATATCATCGTAGCATAAAAGATGGCCTGATTGGGATCTCCACATAAATTCCGGATAAAAAAACCACGTGACCACTCGTGCTGTCACCAAGCTACTCGATGGTGAAGTGTGTGGGGGTGCTGACGGGGTCGTCATGTTTGGATTTCCAGCTCTATATAAAGCACCATTTTCAGAGCAATTAGGAGACAGAGTCTCGGTGAACAAAGAATTAAAGTTGAGAAGGTCGAGTGTCAGTCCACTGTAAATCTTAAAAGCCTTGAGGGAGTCCCGTGGTGGTTTCTGTGTTTGCGAAGTCAGTTGTTGGAGTTTTTTCTTAGGTGGTAAACCCTGGCCCAGAATCCCACTATTCCTAAGTTCCCATGCTAGGGGAATTCCAATAATCATGGTCGGGAAGTTCATTGTATTAGAAAATACTTCCAGCGTCATTGAGGTCATGACAAGGACGTTCATTGCATTAGATGGACCTCTTGAGGTTGGTGAGGGAATTACTATCATAATAGAAGGTTGCACCCTCGTAGAGACAGTGTCTAAAATTTCATGTCCAACAAGCATCCTCGCAAAGCCTCTAAACATGATCATTGCCCCCAAAGCCCCGGCACATGGTGACTATTGCTAAAGGCGACCCGTTGGAGCGAATGCTCGTATGGGAGGAGAGGGAGTCCAAAGTATTCATCACCGCCTTTGTGAATTCCACGTGACAACTTTATCTGGGAGGATGATGAAGTCGGGAGTGCGCCGCGCCATGAGACATGCAGAAGGATCCCCCTCCTAAGAGGGGGGAAGCATAAGAACGACCATCCTCCTCAAGGACTCGACATTGTCAGAAGCAGTGCGAACCTTCTTCAAATCCCCTCAAATAACAACATTACTAGGACAGAAGGGTGCGAGGAGGAAGGTTGAGCACATAAAGAACACAAACTTTCTTGCCAGCAATAAGCCCATGCAGAAATGTGCCTTTGAGCACAGAACAAACACAAATCGCTCAAGGGACACGTTGCAGATCTAGGAGGGACGAACGATCCAAGCGACGTCTGCGACGTGCCACCTGGAGATGCCTTGAAACGTCATTTTCAAGACAAGCGAGCCTAGAATCCATAGACGATGCGTTGGCGTTAAGACCTGCATGCATGATTTGCTCCATGCTGCTTTGTTTTATATATATGTAAACCATGGTAGAAATGCCACATCCTTATCTGTTAGAGTTTTGATCGCAATTGTAAACGAATTTTCGCCCTACTTCAAGATTAGTCTCGGGGGCCTGAAGCGCTATAAAGGGACTCCCCACTGAGGGAAAAAGGGTTGGTTGGTTTTGAATTTGCAAGACTATCGTGTTTGTAATTTTTTTGAATTAATATACAGAGCCGAATGTCAGTTATATGCATTACAAGAATTCTTGTGTGTTTCTAAATTACAGTCTATGCTTTGTTCTCCTTATTTGCATGTTCTTTCCATTATTTCTTTACGTTATGTGTTCTTCATGCCGTAGACAAAGTGTATAATGGTTAGGAATTCATACTCATATGCTCCTACCATTGTCTCCGATATCCACCAAATATTTCCTCCAAAACTGGCCTAGAATTCATCCTAGTGGTGCTCCACGCTAGCGGACTGTCATCATTCTGCTTTTTCACCAGATGCCAGACATAACGACCATGATCGAGGCACTACGTTTCTCTTGCAAGCGTTTTCCTATGTAAACTACTATGTTTTCTAGGGATTTTTGACTCCATAGCCCGATATATCTTCATTTTGTTTCCAACCACCAAATATTTGATATCCATTTTGTGACATTATGTCTAGCTTTGTTATACATGTGTGAGAGATCCCTCTTTGGAATTGGAGAAGCCAGCTCCCTTTCCTAAAGTGGTTATGTTGTTACCTCGGGTTCTACCTCTCGTATCCTTGGGCGCGATTCTGGGTGCTAACAGATACAAACCCATATCTTGCACTTTTGGGGATTGAATGGGAAATATACAATTAGACCATTATAAACTTCAAGCGAAGAATATTGTCCTTTGAAGATTCTTAGATAAGAGTGGTCGCTCCAATTGATCCGTCGGAAGGACAAAGATATGTTGAACTAGTGCACAGTGAAGGACAAGGTGATTACTTGGATCACATATATAATGTCGTGTCTTCGAGAAATAACTATATAAATCCAACAACTGATGGAAAGATGAGTTGGAGGAGTGTTAGATCCTATACATCTGATTAAGGTGAAGCACTAAAAAAATGGCAAAATCAGATGCACGAAATATCTATGAGAAGATGCGCAATAATTACACAATCTATGCGTCGGGTAGGAGCTGAGGAAAGCGAGCTACCTACATATGAAGGTTTACCTAACCTTGCATCTTTTCTAGCAGAACTTGAAGCAAGAGTTACAGAATTGTAGTGATTTTCCACCTTGGACTTTGTGTTGAAAGCTACACCCGCTAGATGGTGGGGTACACACAAACAATTTATCTCCGAATGGTCGCAATGTAGAAGATTGATAGAGATCATATTTGATGCAGAAATCAATTATAATACTTGTAAATATACATGATTGACAGAACCTATCGAACATATTGAGTATTTTCATGCGACATGGTAGGCATATCCGTGAGAAGAATGGGTTCATCACTTTGTACATACGTTGGATATGATACCAATAAATTGGTATACATCAATGGAGCTGCGACGAGGAACTCTTGGTTGGGAAGATTTAGTTACTAGCTTCACACATACGTTTGATTTTGTAGATGACCATCACGATTGATATTGCATTGCAAGTGATGAAAACAAATATATTTGAAGAAATCCCTGTTCCATGGATGAAATTCCACCAATGCAATGCGACAATCCACTATTGGATGGAATGTTACAACGTAACAAGAGAAACAAACGATGATGACCTTCTCAATGTAAACATACATGAGTCGGAAGGTATGTGTGCAGTAGAAGGACTTGGTGTTTCTAGCGACAAATTCTTGAGCCCACTCAAAATCAAGAAAGTTAATATTGGTTCAACGAAAAATCCAAAGTTCGCCAATATTGGAGATTATTGGATTGATGAGACTGTAGGAAACATCACTAATTTATTGCATGAGCTTTAGGGTCTCTTCCCTAACAAATTTTCAGAGATGAAGGGGATAGTCGGAGATCTCGGAGAATTGAAAATACCTTTGAGACCCAACTCAAAACCGGTTAAGAAATGACCGTATAGATTGAATCCGTGCTATAAATAAAAGCTCAAGACTGAGCTGGATCGAATTCCAGCTTCATGTATTATAGAAGCTGTCAAGGAATCAGAATCGATAAGCCCAATAGTAGTATAATAAAAAAAGCCTATGGGCGAAGAAAGATTTTTTGTCAACCTAAAAAACTAAATAATGCTTGCTTACATGAACTATGTTCGACTCTATTTACAAATGAAGTATTAGAGAGTGTCGGAGGTCAATGAATGTAATCATTCACTGATGGGTTTTCTGGTTACCATCGTATATGAATCATGAAGGAAGATCGATGTCAGACCACCTTTACGATGAAGTGGGGATGTTTACAATATACAGTAATGCCCTTTGGACTTAAGAATGCTCCTGCATTTTTTCCAGAATAATAGTTGTTGCTTTTAAAGATGTCATTCAAACAATTCTTGAAGTCTACTTCGATGATTGGAAGGTCTTTGGGCTCATAAAAGACCACATTGTGAGCCTCAGAATGATGCTGGAACATTGTCACCAGTATCAAAATTATTTAAACTTGAATAAATGTATCTTTTGCACCCCTTTTGGAGTCCTATTGGGTCATGTGGTCTGTCGTGATGAAATTTTGGTCGACCTAGCTAAAATTGTGATTATTCTCGACCTACCATCACCTAATATAGTCAAGAAGTTGAGATCAACATTGAGACACACTGGATACTATAGAAAATTTATTAAGGGATATGCAAAGGTGACTTCTCCCATGGAAAAATTGTTGAAAAAAGATGCCAAGTTCTGTTGGACAAAGATCTTCCAAGAGAGTCTGGACACATTGAAGAATAAGATGGGTACAGTGCCCATACTTGTATTCCAAAATTAGAAAAAAGGAATTTCATGTTCATGTAGACTCATTTTTAATCGCGCTTGGTGCGGTACTAATGCAACCAAGAGACGGATTGGTCGACCATCCTATTGCCTTTTCTAGCAGGAAATTGTTGACTGCAAAAACGAATTAAACCATGACAAAAAGAGAAGGGCTAGCGATGGTATATGCTATGCAGAAGTTCAGACACTACTTATTGGGAGGACATTTCAAGATGTACACAGACCATTCTGCATTTATATACATGGTCAATGAGTCAGTGTTCGAGGGGAGATCTGTTGGTGGCTTCTCCTCTTTCAAGAATTTGATTTTGAAGTCATTGTTAAACCCGGGCGATTAAACTTGGGACCAAGCCATCTTTCGAGGATCGAAAGTGGTGAAGAACCTAGTCATATGGAGGATAATCTACTGGATGCACAATTTTTTGTGATAACCATGTTTGATGATCAGTACAAAGATATCATACAATTTTTAAGTATGGGTTATGGGCTAGCTAAATTCACCACTGCGCAAAAGAAGCAGTTGGTTGTGCGAGCTGTGGATTTCCATTTGATAGTTGGACAATCATATAAGATGGGTCCCGATGAGATTCTTTGTCGTTGTGTTTTGGAACATGAACGACTGATGATGTTAAAAGAGGCACATTATGGTGTCACAGGAGGCCATTATGCTGGAAAATCTACGATGCACAAGATTTTACAAGTAGGATAGTGGTGGCCCACCATGCATGTAGATTCCTAAGATTATTGTCACAGTTGTGATATCTTCCAAAGAAATAGAATGTCGTCGTTATGGGATGAAATTCCATTGGTACCTCGGGTAACATTGTAGGAATTTGATAGATGGTCCATTGACTTTATGGGCCCTATCAGTCTGACAAAGAAGCTCATAGGTGCATGCTATATTATTGCTACGATTGATTACCTAACCAGATGGGTTGAAGCAACACCAGCAAAGGATTGTACTACTGCGACTGCTGCAAATTTTTTGTTTGAAAATGTCATGACAAGATTCGGTTGCACAAATATTTTAATAAGTGATCAAGATACACACTTTGTTAACCAGTTGATTGAAGAAATAACAGAAGAATTTCACATTCAACATAGAAAAACAATTCCATATCACCCTCAAGCGAATGGTGTTGTCGAGGCCTTTGAAAAAATCCTGGAAAATGCATTGACAAAGATTTTTAATGTTCAAAGAGATGATTGGGATCAAAAAATTTATTCGATGTTATGGGAATATCGCATGACTTGTAAGAAATTGGCAAACCACCTCCATTTCGCTTGGTGTATAGGCAGGAAGTTGAGATGTCGATGGAGTACATTGTACCGAGTTTAAGAATTGTTGCGATCACAGAGATGATAGAAGTTGATTCCGTCAAGGAGAGATTGTTGCAACTGGTACAACTAGAAGAAGAACGATTTGTCGCAAGGTATCACCAAAATGTTGAGAAATAAAGACAAATTATATGGAATGATCGACACATTTAAAACAAGCAGTTTCAGGTCGGAGGACTTGTTTTTTTGTATTATAGCAAAATTTTCAAGCATTAGGGAAAGTTAAGAACACATTGGTTAGGACCATATATTGTCAAGGAGATTACTAACGTAGGAGATTTTAAATTGCAAAATCTATATGGAACATCAATCGAAGGACTAATAAATGGAAGTCAGTTTAAGCCATATCATGATAGCAATGACTTGATCACATTAGATATGTGTGTGTGTGTATGTGTAAGTTTTTGGTCGTAAACTAGTAGTCTGTCACAGAAAGAGAACAAGAGAGACAAAGGAAAATAGAAACACTTTGAGCATTTTATGCATTTGTTGGTCATAGACTGCTAGTCTATCACAGTAAGACAAAAAATTGAGCAGACTCGATGTCTAGCACAGATAAGAAATTCAGGGTGAATACACTTAGTCTATCACAAGAAAGTAAATCTGTTGGAGGAAAATAGGTGGCAAGGAGTGAGACGTTGTTGCAGAGAATATTGGTATCGCAGAAGTGACAACTGGATACCACTAATTTGAAAAGATGGAGATATTTTGGCGGTGTACTTTTATGTCACTTCTGTCTTGATTGCAATGATGCCACGACGAAAAGTGATAGGATACATAACAGTTTCCGTGTGATGATTCACACAAGCTGACCCACGTGACAGATCGTGTTTTCAAAATTCCAGTCAAGATCTGCGTGTGTGAATATCAAACAGAGCGAACGAGTAGGTATATCCTGCATTCACCCTTCACCTTGACTTCATTCTGATGCATTTGAATTGGGAATTGATCTCTATAAATCCCAAGGGCCTAATTAAGTTAGTTGTTTACATAAATATGGCTGCTATGAATCCTAGTGACATTGCACTCACAGGATCTGCCATTGAATCCATGTTACCTACGCTGATCATGGAATATGTTTCCATATATGTTCCACTGCAGGTTGGGATGGGATTGGAAACTAAGCAAGCTCCATTCATCCCTGATATAAGGATACAAGCTGACATACTGGGTTCATCAATGAAGAAGCATTCTAGTTCCTCCAAGATTAAAGTTGTCTTAGCACTCCTAATGAAGGATGAAGAAGCATCGGATAGACTTATGGAATGATTCATCAGCGTACACATTATCCATTGGTATAACATGTCGATCTGAACCTAGAGTTTGTATAACGACTAACAGAGATAAACACCATCAACATATCCATTATTTGCGCAAGAAGCTCCATATATAGTTAGCGGTGGTGTTTAAACGAAGAGGATGAGATGGCTGATTTCCATGCAGAAAAGGAAGACATCGATGAGATGGAATATTTCGTCAGCAAAGAAAACAAAGATGTCAATGAGATGGCATATTTCATCGTTGAATAAATATAGAAGATGATCAGATGATGAAATTCATTGTTGATGAAGAAGAAGTTGATCAACATGGTCTTCTTGTGAGAGGAAAGAAGCCAAAGAAAAGAATGCCCAGGAAGCCACTTGGGATTTCATCTTCATATTTAAAAAATGGTGATGTCGATGAAATTTTCCATCTCGTTTGTCCTTCTACCTCGAAATGGTAACTTTACATGATAGAAGAAAGAATGAAAGCAGATACAAAAGCTGCAAAGAGAACCGAAGAAGTAGAGTCATGTTGTGCCAAGGTTGTTGACCAAGTGTCTTGGACTTGGGAAGCCTTGATCGACGATGCCAAACTTGAGAAATTTGTAGAGGAGCTTTACACAGCTGAGACAAAAGTAACTCAATTGAAGAATGACATGAAAAAGTTACCCTTAGCAGAGAATATGGCTAAGGAAACATAAATGAACAATCTCCAACAACAAGTGATAGGGTAGATGAATTCAATGAGTTGCAGGTGGAAGGAAAGTGGATTACAGGAATTATCCATCTTGTACATCAATAAAAGGGTACAATGAGAAATGGAAGCAACAAGGCTCATACCATTGGAACACCTCATTTTCAACCTTGTAGAAAACTTGCAGAAAGCAGAGGAAGATGTGCGGCAGGAGACAGAAGAGATCCTAAAAATATTCCCCAATATTTTCAAGGTAAAGTCATCCCAAATGAAAATGTAGAAGAATAGACTTGTGTGGATTTGGATGAGCCACATGTGAGTGTTGGGGGCATGTTGGCCCTAGGGGAAGTTAGGAAAAATTCAGTTGGAAGTTTTACCAAGAATGAAAAGAGTTAGGTCGCATAAAGGAAGAAGGAATTTGCGACAAAAGTAGAGGAACAAGGAAGAAGGATTTGTGAGAGAAGGATCCGCGAAAGAAAGAATACACAGAGGAAGAGTTCACGATAGAAAAATATATCATGACGGAAGAAGGAAGTTGTGTCACAAAAGTAAGATGTGACACTAAAGAAAGTTGCAAGACAAGAGGAAGTTGTGACAGAAGGGGAGTTCATGACAGAAGAAGAGATCGTGATAGAAGAGAAGCTCTGACAGAAGGAAGAGATGCGACAGATGAAACCATGTCAGAAGGCGTGTAGAGGTGCAATGGCTAGAAAGCGACAATTCAAAAAGATCGTGGGTACGAGGTCGATTGGAGTTGGTGGAAGTCGCACGTATGAAAGCATCTTTGTAATTTGGGTCATTAGTGCCTACTGACATGTATTGCTAGAATATGAACGGAATCCTGTTGCCTAACTATATGAATTCGGTTGAGAGCGACATATAAGATTCTATAAGAAGGAAGAACCCAGGAAGTGTGCAGGTTACTCACTTTCGGATCAGTTGTGCTCTTTTAACTTGACGAAGGCCAGGTTTGTTAGCTTGAGGAAGGTCGGGTTTCCAGAGTTTTTTAAACAATATTTTGTTGTTGCTTAGCTACTCTATCAGTAGATATTTGGTTAGTTTCTTGGTAAAGAGTCGAAGAAGTTTGTAGCTAAGTGCGCAAAGCTGTAGAGAAGATTAGGTTGATCCAGGTTATGCGCGGATCAATAGTAGAGTCGAAGAGTCAAGAGTTGTAGAGTTATAAAATAAGTCGAGTCGATCCAGGCTGTGTTCGGATAAACAATATATTCATGTAGAGAATAAATAGTGACAGAAGACCAAAGAGCATAAGAGGAGAGATAAGTATGTATAGATATGAGAAGAAAATATAGAAAAGGGTCTATATCCCAGTGCATAGATAAAAAGGTGCCATATATTTATCATGTCAGATGAAGAGTGCCTTTGTGGGTTTTTCCGGATGGGTTTCTGCGTTAAATATTGTGTCAAATGTATAATTGATAAATGTGTTGTGTTGAAAGTATGTTGTTGTGAATGAATGTTTATGTATTTTCTTACAATTGAGTTATATGCATATGTCGCACTGTGGTAGTTGGAATTGCCTATACTCCATGATATTTACTATTATAGTATATGTTTTTTTTTTTTTTTTACTAAAACGGCTATGGATCTTTTAGTATTAACCTCTGGCTAAACAACTGCCAGTAGCCTTACAAACAGTATATTCTGGTCCAACTACTACCATATAACTAGTGACACAGGGCATAGTCTTGCTAACTGCTCCCTTTACAAAATTCCTGGTTTTTACTAAACAGAAACAGAGACTTCCATAATGACGCATACAAAATATAAACTGATCCAAGAGGAAATTCAACTGCCTATGGCGATGGGCCTGCCTCAACAATCTATCTTCAACTACTTGTCGTGTTCTTTGAGCAGATCCTGAACCTTCTTCTCAAGTTCTGCCATACGATTCTTTAGCCCTCCTGTGATATTAGCAATGTCCTTCATGTTTGTCATGTTATCATCGAATATTTCTTCACGAATTTCTTTGAGCTCCTGGGTCATGGATTCCCAGCATGTCGTTCCAGTTTTTTGCATTCTTGTCTGCTTGACCTCTTGTTTGCATTCTTGTCTGCTTGACCTTCACCTCGTCCAGATCGTGCTGTATCAGACCCAATCTTGTCTCGATTTGCGAAGAGGACGGGCTTGCCTCCATCTTGCACACCATGACCTTCGTTCAGGCTTGAGCCTTGCACAATGAGAACTTCTGATTGCTCACAGGCGCTTCCTTCTCGACCGACAGGGATTCAGTGAGCACAAGGAATATTTGGTCTTCCTGATAAAGGCTCGAGCCTGCCTTCTCCTCTTGCTACTGTTTAGATACTAGCCGATTTCTTCATAGTGCTTGCACTGAGATCTTATCTCCATGGTGGACGATGATTGGTGCCTCTTTCCCAAGTTTGCAGATCCGGTACTGGGGAACAGGACCATGTGACTTCCTGTAGGCTTTGTCCTCTTGCTAGCTGATGTCTCTGTCCGATTTTTGAATTTTCCCTGAGATCTACCAATCTCATTCGCCTCGAACCTGCACGAGATCAAAATGGCGTCCTCCCTATCAATATTTGTTGGTGACAGGAGGCTTCTTTTGTCCCATTCTCCCAAAACATTAAGGAATTGGCTCTTGGTTCTCAATACCATTGACGAGGAGCACTCCCTTGTTCAGGGAGGCACCTATATTGGCTTCATGATCCGCCATTTGATTGAGGATTCTAAGGACATGATAGCACTTAATTTATTCAAAGTCATTCAGCTGGATTAAAACTTTCCGGTAGTAGTGAGCCAGAGCCATATTTTTAGGAGCCTTTTTCAGATTTAACGCTTGGATAATGATTCTAGAGTCCCCTATGACAACCAAATTCTTGATAGAAATCCTTCTGGCCTGAGATAGCCCTTGCCAGAGGGCTAGAATTTCGGCTATGTTGTTGGTGTTCTGGCCCAACCCCCAGGAAAAGTTGAGAACAGTTTTCCCTGAGATGTCAAGTAAGACCCCTCCACTTCCGGCATACCCAGGGTTCCCTTTCGAGGCCCCATCCACATGCAGAACATGCTTCTCCAACGAGGATCTCCACTTTATGAACTCTTGTTCTTCCAACCTTATTTCCCAAGGAGAGCAGTGCTTGAAGGTTTTCTTGATTCTGGTAAGAAGGGAGGAGTCTAGATTATGGAACCAGCTGTACTTGTCTTTATCCGAGGTTACCTCATTGGTGATATTAGAGTTTGAGGCTACCAGGTTTCCCAGAAGCACTTTCACCATGAGTGCAACTTGGAATGGCGACCCCGCAGTATCCCTGAAGATCTTGTTGTTTCATTCCAGCCACAGTTTCCAACAAAGGATTTTTGGGACCCACATCCAACACTGTTTTAGTAACTTCAGCTTGGAGAAGGAGAAGGGGGCTATCTCAGGCCAAGAGGCAAACAAAGATGTGAGAGAGGGAGGGAGGGGCAAGTTCAGCTGATCAAGAATGTCGTTCCAAATATCCATAGCAAAGCTACACTTAAGAAAAATGTGATCAGAAGATTCCTCATGGCAGGCACATAGAGGGCATCTTGAAGGCCCTTCCCAGCCTCTTTTTTGTAAGTTGTCCTAGGTAAGGATGCTATCATGCAGAATAAACCAGCAGAAGAGATCAATTTTGGGAAGGGAGGGATGGCTCCAGAGGTTTCTCCAAACAGTGGGGTCGGGGGCTGACCAAGGGATAGCCAGCAGGGTTGTATAACCAGCAACAGCTGAATAAAGACCTGTTGATGAGCCCCAGCCTATTTGGTCCTTCTTCTTGGCTGAGAGGGGGGTACACCCTTGAAGAGCGTCCAAAAGGGAACGAGCTTCATTTTCTAAGTTTTGAGGAAAGTCCCCCAGGTCCCAATTATGCCAAGTATCATCAAGATTCCAAACTGAAAGGTCCCAAAGGGTGGTTTTACTTTCGGAGTGGAGCCAATTTTTTATGTTATCCAACCCCTCCAGGTGCTTTAAAGGGGCATGCCCTAACAAAGAGTCCTGCCAAAACTTGATTTTTTTACCATTCCCCGGGATCAAGGTGAGATTGGAGGAGATCACATTAGTGGCTTTCAGACAGATAGAGAGGACGGGGGAGCCTTTTCTGGTCCGGGGGGGACGTTCCATGCATCTTTCTTTATGGCCACCAAAGTATTTAGTCCGGAGAGCTTTGGAGCTCCAAGTGGTTTTGCCGCTTATCATTTTCCAGAGAATCTTGCCTCCCATGGCCAAATTTTGAGTGGCCACGTCTCTGATTTGCAGCCCTCCTTCCCTCTTTGGGGCTTTGACCTTGTCCCAGCTGATTAAGTGCATTTTCCTCCATTCACTTCTTCCCCCTTCCCAGAGGAATTTTCTCAAGAGGCTATCAATGTCTTTCACAATTCCTTTCGGGGCTAGCAGGATAGACGCTTGATATATAGGCATGGAGGTAAGAACAGAGTTTATAAGGATAAGCTTCCCCGCTTTGTTTAGCCAGTTGGTTCCCCAGGCCATGATCCTAACCTTAAGCTTGTCCATCAGAGGTGTCCAAAGGCTTTTTCTGGGGGCTGCTCTGACTAGCGGAATTCCTAGATATTTAATGGACTCCCACATGGAAGTTCCTTCCATTTCCAGTGCCCTGGATATGTCAATAATTTCTTTAGGTGGACAATTCCAGCCGTATATTTTGCTTTTCCTCAGGCTGATTTCGCTGTCTGAAATTTCAGTATAGGCATCCAGCTCTCTCTTGAAGGATCTTGCAGTGGAGAGGTTGGCCTGGCCCAGGAGAAGAGTGTCATTGGCAAATTGAGCATGGTTAATTCTCTTAACTCTCGGAGAGATTGAGAGATCGATCAGAGAACGCTGCCGAAGACTCTTATCTAGTTGGAAACTTAGCACCGATGCTTGGATGGCGTAGAGCAGAGGGGACAGATGGCAGCCTTGCCTGAGCCCCCTAGAGGCTTGGAAGAAGTCAGCCGACCTTCCATTAACCAGGGGGGCGATCCAAGGCCCCGAAATACAGGCTCTAATCCAGCAGATCAACTGGGGATGAAACCCCATCTTGAGCATCACAACAAAAAGGAAATTTAACCGGACTCTATCAAAGGCATTAACAAGATCCAGTTTGACTATCATACCTTTCTCCTTTCTTTGGCAGCTCGAATGGATTGCTTCTTGCACAAGGATAATATTGTCCTGGATTTGTCTGCCCTGGATGAAGCCACCCTGGTTCTCCGGTATGATCCTGGGAAGAATTGTTTTGATTCTGTTTGCTATAACTTTGGTGATGATTTTGTACCCAGTATTGCAGAGCGAAATAGGATGGAATCTGGAGAAATTTTAGGCAACTTTCTCTTTGGGAATTAATGCTAGAAAAGAGGAGTTGGTGCTACCTCCTATTTTCCTGCATTTTTGGGATTTTCTCACCATTTTAACCAGATCTTTTTGGATGATATCCCAGCAGGCTATGAAGAATTTGACCGTGAATCCGTTTGGCCCAGGAGCTTTATCAGGATTCATCCCGTGGAGAGCTTTGCTGATCTCCTCAGAAGTTATAGGGGTAGTCATCCTTCTATTGTCTTCTTCATTGACGAGCTTGGGGACCACAGAGAGAGGATAGTGATCCTACCTAGTTGGGGCCTCCATCTCTTATGTATACATATTTTTAAAGAACAAGTGAGCTTCCTGTTTTATCTCATCAAAATTTTAAAAGGTTTGCCCCTGAAATTTGATCTCTCTGATAATGTTGTGATTCTTCTGGCATTCTGCTTGTTTATGGAAGAAAGACGTGTTTTTATCTCCCGCTTGGAGCCAGATACTTCATGATTTTACTCGCCAGTATTCTTCCTCTCTTCTCAGGGCTTTGGGAAGCGCCTTTTGCAATTCTATCTCAGCGTTCAGCAGATCCGGGGTGACAGGGGCAGACTCCATTTGTAACTGATGATTTCCCAGGGTCCTTTGAGCTTTTTTCCTTTCAAGGATGGGGGAGGGCAGGTTCTTTTCCCAGCTTTTGAGTTCAGCTTTGAGCCTTCTCATCTTTTCTTCCCAAATGAAGAAAGGAGAACTCGAAACACTCTTCTGCCAGGACGATAAAACCAGATCGTGGAACCCCTCCATGGAGACCCATAGAGGGCTGAAACGGAAAGGAATCGGTCCCAAATTATCTCCTGAGGATAGGGTGAGAGAGATGGGCTTATGATCCGATGTGCAAGCTTGGAGAATTTCGGAGGAGGCGAAGAGATCAAGCGTCAGGAAGGAGGAGTGAACTAGGAACCGATCCAAGCGCGCTGAAATGTGCCCCGGTCCCACTCTTTTATTGGACCAGGTAAATTTGCCTTTACTAGGTTTGATATCCTCCAGATCCCAGTCCAACATGATATCTTCTACCCATTCCCTTGTCGGGTCTCTTACAGGAGAGCCTCCTTTCTTTTCCCAGAGGGCAAGAGTGACATTCATATCTCCGGCAAGGACAAGATTCTCATGAAGATTAGAAGAAAGGAAAGAGTTCAGCGATTCCCAGCATTCTTTTTTTCCCCTTAGGAGAACCGGGGCATAAATGTTAACAAGGCTTACCTTATGTCTCGAGTCTTTATGCAGCAGTATCGTGAACAACCAATGGGTGGTGCTGTATTCTTCTAGTAGAGCGAGCGATGAGGAGTTCCAGAAGGTGGCTAGCCCTCCTGAGGCTCCCCTAGCGCTTACAGCTTTGCCTTCTCCTTTTTTCCAGAAATTTTCGCTAGCCTGGATGGTCTCAGGCTCCTCCATTTTCGTCTCCTGGATCAGAAGTACATCTGGGGAAGTCATTCTAACTAGATCTTTGACTGCTTCTTCTTTGGACTTACTTCCCAGCCCTCTGCAATTCCAGGAGACGTATTGCATTTAGGAACCGGGGGGGAGGAGTGGATCCTTTCGAAGCCTTACCTTTTTTTGTAGATCTAGTTTCCATCATATCCGGAATGGTTTGCTGGAGTCCTGCTGTTACGTCCCTATATGATTTCTCCTCCCTTTTTTTTCTCTCTGGCTTCCTTCCTCTTGGGACCTTCTCAGGGGTTCCAACTGAGCTGTTGGTCTCTGTAGCCCCCCCATCTGAATCCACTCCAGTTTCGGTGCCAAGATAGATATGTTCCTCATCCGATTTCAAAGGGTCTTCTGCATGAGGCGTTCCATTGACAGGCCTTAGATTTCCTGAGGGGGTTGGAGACTCAGAGGCTATATCGATGGGTTCTTTCACAGGTTCCTTTGGTTGTCCAACGATTTCTTTCAATGGCTCCTTCGGAGGGCTTGGATTTGAAGATGATGGATGATTCACCTGCCCATTCCTTGGATCTTTTGGTTTTGGGCCTGCTTTGGATTTATTAACCCTTTTCCAACCTTCATCATCTTCCTTTTCTGAGATTTGGTTCTTTGGGCAGTTCCTCTAGAAGTGCCCATGCTCTTGACAGGTTCTGCATTTGAAGGGGAGGTGTTCATAGTCTACTTTTTGGTAGTGGGACCAGGTGCCAACATATATCTTCATATCCTCCGGGAGCCCTGCCTCCAGGTCAACTTCAACACATATTCGAGCACAGTTGTATATGGACTTATTGTCTGCTTTATCAACGAATTTCCCTATTCCGTTCCCTATCTTCTGAAGTGCTTCATAGTTCCAACAATGAACCGACAGATTGGGAAGCCTGACCCATACAAGAACCTCCTTGGGCAGTTCCACCGTAGGATCAAAATCCGGGGTCCATCGATTCAGATACAACCCCTTGGTACCCATAAAGTATGGCCCATTTTTGAATATGAGATCTTTATCTTCCTTATTTATAAACTCAGAGAAAGAAGCCATTGCTCAATGGATAGTAGGTGACTCATTTTTTGAGATGGGGTTTCCAGCTTCTTTGGATCCAATCGTCTGTGGTTTTTGCTGAAGGCCAAAGCCCCATGAACTGGCCAACTAGCCCTCTCTCAGAGAGAGCAAGGGCTATTTTTACTGATTGTGTCTCTGGCAGTGCGATTTCTGGGATTTATTCAAGCTTTTTTATGAATTTTGGAATAGAGAGGGGGACTTTGCGCTTTCCTCCACTGGAAACCAGCCTCATGAATGTGTCCTCCTCAGATATCAGAGGGGGAGGGGTCGTATCCCTACCCCCAGGGGTGGCCATGACCATCTTGCTGCGCTCCTGGTCACTCCTTCAAACCCTAAAGTTCTCCTCACGCTAGGTCGCGGCTTTTTTCATCCGGTTGTTTACTATTATAGTATATGTTGATGGTTTAATAGAGTCGCATATTAACTTTTAATAATATGTATAAGTAACCCACCCCCCGGCTTCAATCGATCACCTTGGTAGAATTCCAAGGTAAGAGAAATCCCCCACCCAATTGCGGAAACATAATTCTAGTAGTTACCCATAAGAGAGATATCTCCGGTGAGACTACATCTGCATCGCAGGTGCTGTCGATTGATCCTTCCTCTGTCAGGCCGATATGTTGGGCTTTGTTGCACATAAAGGAGGGAATGAACTTGGGTCAAAGATAGAGATAAGAAGAAACGATGACAACTTTATTCATAATTTCTTCTATTTTCATCTCTAACTGTAAGAAATTTTAGTGAAGTCTTGTTTTTTAATCTAGATCATCTATGCAAATTTATACATGGTATCAGAGCACGGGTAAGATGAGCTTAGATGCTTCCAGTAATGCACCAGAAGCAGTGCAGTTACCATAGAAATATTGACGCAATTGCCTTGAGTCTGTTGGTTTTTCCTTTAGGGTATACCTAGATATGGTGTACTCCCAAATGTGTCTATTATTTAAGTAAGGATCTCATATCGATTCTAATCATATTTCCAAGTATTTTTTCTTTGTTACAAGTATCTACAACAGCTTCATGGATTCAAAAGTAATTCCCCTCCTCTCTCCTTTCAACTATGTTGAGTGGAAGCCAAACATGTCTTTATATCTCAAGAGACAATGTCTCTATGATGTGTCCATTGGTGTTGTGAATGAGTATAGATTCCTATGAAGAGAAGTGTGATTGGATAAATTATTGTGATAGAGCGTATAGAGCTACGTGTCTCGAACTGTCTCCTAATATGCATTATCTCATTAATTTTGTTGAGTATCCATTTGAGCTCTGGAGCAATCTGAATAGATATTTTAGTATGCATAAAGAAGTAGATGATACGTGGAGAAAATCTAGCACCTCCTCATATGATCTCGCTCATAATGCCATATCCTCATGCATTTCTCAAGAAGTTGTTCTTAAAGAAGAAGATAATGCCATATCCTCATGCATTTCTCAAGAAGTTGTTCTTAAAGAAGAAGATAATGCAAATTCAACAAATGATATTTTAGTTCGAATTTATCAACTTTATTCCTTTGTTACTTCCTTTGTTTGCCAAGAAGCTGATTTACATGAACATAACATTCGAGTCGCTGCTACTGTTGAAGAGATTTCCATTCATTCAGTGTTCTCTTATTATTCTTCTATTTCAAATTCTGAGCAAAGTAAACCAGTTTTTGCTCTAGAATTTGAAGAGGAATTTGATTCTTCACCTTCCAATGAGTCTACTAGTGTGCAAAATAGTGATCTATTGGATATTTTGGAGGATAGGTCAAAGTTTGGAGGTGATGCATTCGCTCTCCTTGGTCCCATGCTTCCTATTATTTCCTACTTGATTGCTAGCACCTATTCTCGGAGTTGCACTAAATATGGATAACCTCATGCATTTGCCATCACATTGGTGCACTTGGGATCCTTGTTCCACATTCTCAGAGTTAATATAACCACTTTTTCTTCGAAGTTTCAATAGCATTCAATCTCATTTGGACCTAGCATCTTGGTTGGTTCGAAGTTCAAGTCTAATGAGCACCTACATTTGATCTTCTATCTAGTTTCTCTACATGGTTACATTATCCATCACGCAATTGTTTATGTTCCTGATCCAGTTGAGTAGACTCCTTTTCTTCCCAATAAGAAGATTCGTCCAAACATATTAATTTAGTTTAGAGAGCATAGTTTTTTCTTCCTTTCTTTCATGTCCATTTTTCAGGGAGGATTTTCCCCATGTGGTTTTATCTCTTTCCTTTGTTCATGTGGTTTAATAATGTAAAGGCTGACCATAGGCCTAGTTTTATGGGCCCTAATTTTGATATTTCACTCACATAAGTTAGGATTAATGGGGGTTTTTGGAACATAATTCCATCTAGACACTAGGTTATACATCATTATTTTTATTTCCTAGTGTTTAGTCAATTTGTTCAGTGTGTTAGTTGGCTACCTAGTGCATAGTTTGACCACCTTATCCATATTAGTGCGCTCGTTTTTCTTTTACTCTGATTTTTCAAAGCTAAAGCACCCATCCCGCTTTTATCCTTCTTTTTATGAGTTAAATTTTTTTAATTCTTCTTTTCTCATGGATCGGGATGAGCTAGGTGTGTTAAGATTCCTTGCGCAAGTTTGCTACATTTTTCCGCAACCACTTTCCTTATTTTTCTCCTAAAATCCACTCATCTTCATGACATACTTAGCCTCATCTAGCCAATTTGTGACCTTTAACTATGAGTTGGGATAGACACATGTCATATATGGAGGAATTAGTAGCATCTAATCCTGCCACATGTGAGCTACTCGAATTGCCTCTAAGGCTCTTGATTTTCTCTATTGAGAAAGTATTGATAATGTACACATGTTATTGTTCATTAATTCAATGGAAACTAATCACAATTTATTCTATTTTCCTATCTAAGTGTGAGAAATTTTAGTGAAGTCTTTATCTGTAATCTAGATCACTTGTATTAGCACTGAAAAAAAAAAAACATTTGCAAAAATGTTTAACCACTCAAAAAGATCAATTATAGGTAACATTTGTTAAAACCTCCTGTACCAATTGCAGAGGTTGTAGCGGAGGTTTTTTTGAAAATTTTGCCCAATCTTGTAAAACTAAAAACCTCCAATATAAGGTGTTTTACTTGCAGTAGTTTAATCTTCAAATGCTTGATTTTTATTTAAGAGATAAGAACCATATTTTTCCTCCGAACTATTAGAAAATTTTCATTCGATTAGTGCAATATTAGGGTGATTTATCACAAACAATGCCCAATCGTGTCACTTGTATGCTAGATTTACACATAAACAATAAAAGTTGCAATCCTCAACCATATTCATTGTATGTAGAGGTGGAAGAGTCCTAGATGTGTTTGTGTGGACATAAGGGTCTTTCTTGTTTAAAGAGTACATCGTCTATATCAATATATGTGTATCTTTCTCTTAGTACTACAACAGTACTAGTAATGTGAGAAAGGGAGGGGATGGATAGTGATAGTCAATATGTTCCAAAGTTTGTGGAGAATTCATAATGGCATTTCTATAAACATACATTTGTTCCAATGGCATTTGCAAGAACTAGATTGTTTATTATGCAAGATATTGTTGTCTCCACTTGACATTGGTAATGATTGTTTGGAGGACTTTGTTTCCCATTGATAGTGGCTTTAACAACTTGACATTTGTTAATTATTTTTGGTTTTATGTATATGAAGATTTAAAATTAGGATATCAAATTAAATCAATTGTAGAAGAATGCAATGCTAAAAAAACAATGAGCATGTCAATTGAGTTAGTTGTTTTTTATAAATAAAAATTACATTAAACACATAAATCAATGCAATACAGGAATCCCTGAATGGAAACACGAGAATATTTCATAGACTATCTTGTAGAGCCTTGAGTTCCCTTCAAATTATCCACCAAAAATGCACAAAAAATGCTTATTGAGACTCAATGCACAAACTCTTAACTGCTAACCTTCTCAAAAGGTTATTATTGAACACCAGAACAATTATATGATTCATCCTTCAAATTTGGTCCAAATTATGTCCTCTCCTATTATATTATATTCATTTATTCTCACCACTAGTTAGCTTCATCAACAATCTTCTCTTGAATAAAACTAAGATAAGCCTTGCTCATCAATCTTGCCGAAGTGAACTTATTAAACTTACATGTGTAGAGGAATTTTATCCCCAAAAACTTCCCATTATTGCTTTGTATTCCTTCTTTTGAATTAAAAACCATCAAAATTGTCAATATCAATTAGCAATTGATACCAACATATCACCAATTATATTTCCCAAGTATTCCATAGTATACTCAATGTTGCAATATACATTGATTGTGTACTAGGTTCCAATCATGTGAACTGCTTTGGATATAGTTCATATATAGCATTGACTTAAATTTCTAGAACAATAATAGGAAACTTTATATTCAATGTACTATAAATTCTATAAACATATGTCATATTGTAGTGAATGTCATCCTCTTAACTCCTCTTAACTATACCCTGGTTAAGTCGCCAAGAAGTGATGTGTTTTCCCTATCAAGTTGGTTGGTCTTCCCTAGAAAGGGGGTTGTTGAATAGTAGAAGTTGTCATAGTTAATAAGTTGGGATCAATATAGTCATGACACATCTATTGATATTACCAATAGTGATTCAAGCATGAATAATCTTGGGAAATAATTTCCTAACCAAAATACAACAAACTAACAACACAATCTTTAATAATAGAAAGCACAATATAGGTGGACTATTGGTGTATATGAAATTCGTCGCAAGATAGCATATGCTTATAGAATTTATAATGGAGTGAAGATGTGTTTCTATATTTGAGAGGAGGGTGGATGTTCCCTTTGGTTTGTAACTATTTTGCCTTTATTTTCATATGAGTGGATTTCCATTTTGGTTCAAAAAATTTGGAGCAATGTAATTTTACAAATGAGTTATTGACTATGAAATTAAATTTAATAATAAATGTTTACCAACCTATTACTATTGACAAATACATGAATTCCTTGGGAATATTCACATGCAGATTCTACAAGCAAAAAATGATAGAAGAGGAAGAACATGCACTATTAAGATGCCATGTGTATGGAAAATATAATGGTGACACGTGAGTAAAATTAACAAATCCTACTCAAAAAAACTCATTATAGGCCAAGTTATGTGCTTGTCAACATAGATTATAATCACCATTTTCAGGTCCCACAAATGAAGTGTTTGTGTAGATGAATGTTTGGAAAATTTGAAAGAATTGTTAATATCCCCTTAGATCAATTTGTTCCATGAGCTCATATGAATGTGATTTTTTCATTTAACCTAGATAGATGAGGATTGTGTTAAAGGATATATGTAATTAAACAATCAATATGTTGTCCAAATTGTAAAAGAATCCAAAAATAATGTTTCCATCACAATTTTGACTTGATGAAATTGCATGAATGATGGTGGAAAAGGGACAATTAGTTGATAAGTAGCTTACATATATAGGCTAGATATTGGACTAGGGAAGTTGCAGTGGAAAACCTTCATATATTTTTATATTTGCACTCCCTGAGGTGCCTATGGAGAAACCTAGGGGGAATTGTTATCATCCAAAATGGCACTTCTCCGTCCAAGTGCTGATATTCATCATGTCGGTACACAAAAGGACAACTAGGATTGAAGTGGCCAAAACATTATATATGTGCATGACCTTTGATGCATTATCTTCAGACCAGCCTTATATATTTTTATTCTGAGTTTTGGGTTGCATACACGACTATGTGCATTGCAACTCGCGTGTCATACACGACTATGTGCATTGCAACCCATGTATACCTTGCACACATGAGTTACCTTTGAGCAACCCGCGTGTCATACACGCCTTTCCTATATCAATACTCGTGTATACCTTAATTTGAACTTAAAAAATATAAATCATGAATAGATGATATTAGTTGGGCCCTAATCCATAACTATCCCAACTGTCTCAACCATCCTAAAATTCGAAACCTCTCTATTTCCCAAAGTATAAATAGAGGCCTTCAGATGGGGCTAATAAATCAATTTTGGAAGAGAAAAGTTATCCTGGTGGTATAACTTTAGATTCTTGGAGCAGTAGAACTCAGAGTCCTTGGTTGCAAAGGAGTCCTTGTGTCGGAAGATGGGTTGTAATCTTACATATTCACTGTTTGTTAATAAAGAGAATTCTTCTTCCAATCTTGTATTGTGCTTATATCATGTATATTGGTTTAATTAATATGTTCAATTATGTTATTAATATGCTTTTCATCTAACCTCTGATATATATATGTATGAGATATTGCTTGAAGAATTGGCTCTTTGTAAGTGAAGAGAAGAATCCCTAGAAGCTTTGGAGAAGATTGGAGCAAGAGAAGACCAAGCTTGGATCAACCGTCATAAACCGGGTAAGCCAAGATATCTTCCTATTCTCATTCCATTTTCTATAAAATATTATTGTTTGCAAGTCTAATAATAAGTTGGTAACCCCAGACCCTAGGTTATAAGGGTGTAATGTCCTGTACAACAGAACCGGCGGCTCCGCTAGGGAGTCCAGCGTGCTGCGGGTTTATCCTGTAGGTTCTTTACCAGTCTTTGTTCTATTTCTGATTCTGAGTGTGGTCCTTTTTATCTTGATTTTTATTTACAGTGTATTGTGCCCATAATCCTTTACTAGTTCTTTTTCCTTGAATTTTTTTTAGTTATATACGTGGGTTGTTGTTGTACATAGTTGTGTATAAGACCTTGTATACGCAGGTTTCTCTATAAGACAGTCGCGTATCGTACGCGGGTTTCCTCCATACACAGTCCCGTATATCCTGTAGCAGCATAAAAATTGGATAGGGTTCGCTTGTCCCTCTCTTCTTTGGTTTTTTGCTTGCTTGGAAGTCTTCTGTTATTGGCATGACTCTGTGAATCTAAAGTCTTGTGCGTCACAATGGTTGCTTGTTTTCAAGCCTTTGAGTTTTTTTTGTTTGAATTTATTTCGTCTTGTGATTTGAAGTTAGTCCTCCTGCTTGGTTTATAAGTTTATCCCTTTGGGTCTAGGTCAGTGATTAGGGATTTAGATACTTTATACTCTGTATTGCATTTTGTGGTGTCGGTTTGTCACTTGTTCTTTTGTGAATCTAGTGGACTTTTTTCGGTTCAATAGTTTCTCCAAGTAAGATTTTTTCCGAGTCTTCTTCCTGATTGGTTGAATTAAGTTATTTTGGGTCCTTTATACTTCATTTCACTTATTATATGCTTTCATTATTCAAACTTGCTCAAAAAAATTGCATTTAGTTTCATTGTAGTTTTTGAATAATTTGAAAAAGTGAAGAAAAATCATTTATGCTTTTGCATTTAGTTGCATTTTGTCATTTTCTTTTCAGTATTTTTCAAATAAATTATCAAAAATTATAAAAGGAAGTCTTGGTTTTCTCACACTTAGTTTCAATTTCATTAGCTTATATTTGCAAAAAGAAAATAAATTTGGTTTAAGTAGTTGCAATTTACTTTGGAATTTGCTTTATACTTCATTTTTCTTTTTCTTATCGAGTCTATAACATCACAGTCTTTCACGCCATTTACCTTCTGACTAAGAACAACCTTTAAAATGAACGATATAATTTAAAAATTATTAGTAATTTTTATTTTATAGGCTCATACACCAACTAGATTAGTCTAGACTTGTGGAATAGGGAGTTTCAACTCTCCACAAGTGTTTAAATTCATACATAGTTGGCCAATCAATAGGTAAACCCTTTTCTATATTGATTGTATCTCGAAAGCTCCTCTCAAATGAGAGTTAAGCACGAGGCCACGTGGTGGCTTGGATTGAGTAGATAACCCTCTGATTCCTTGTCAAAGCGTAGACCAAGGTTTTTGCACATCTGGGGACTTCTGTCAATACCACCCTTTAGGCCCCGTACGATGCTGGTGTTGACAGGGTTTCGGGATTTGCTACCTTGACCATACGTATGAACCAGGCTTGTGACTGTCCCCCCAGATTGTCAATATAGTTGTGGTAGCCTTTAGTTTCTTTGACATCTAGGGTTCATACACATGTACACTGGAAAGGTATTTTTGGTTGACCTTGGATGGGCTTGGAAGGTAACCCCGGTGGAAGGTGTGGGAGGGCGGTGGGTGATTCCTCTACTTGTGCCTAAGAACATCTACAGGAATGCAAAGTAACTGTCTCTTAGCTTTCTTCTGAAAAGCATATCTTATACCCCTTGTGTCTGTTGTGGTTTAGGAAATTTTGTAGTGATTATTGTGTGGTTTGTTTGTGTTTATCCAAACTTAGGGTGTGTGAAGAGTCAAATTTTCAATCATGGAAGACCAACCTCTCAGAAGGTCAAGAAGGTTGCAAAACCTTCCTCTGTTTACTACAGTGGAGCCTCCACCGCCCACTCAAAGGCGGATATTAGACATAGACGGTTCTTTTGAATCGGTAGGAATTAGTGAAGTTCTAGGTGAACCGGAACTTAGGATAAACCAGGTTGATACAACCACAGTAGAGATACAAGACTTGCAGGCTGACAAGTTTGCAAGAAACTTTAATTCACCTCTTACTGACTTAAACGATCTTGTGATCATCCAAGTTCGTTCGTTTAATTCACCTATGATTGGTGTTCCTGTGAGCAGACTGATGTCTAGTGTAGGAGAGGGTCCTTCTAACCCCATCTCAACTATTCTGGTTGAAGGAGTGTCACCTCCCCCAGTTGGTACCCCTAGAACAAACATACCTGCTACTCCCTTAACTCCAGCTAGTTGAGTGGTTCAACCACTGGCTTCCACAAATATAGTAGGCACTTCTGGTGGGGTGGTCATTGGGACTCCCAGTGTTCCTGCTGCTTCACCCTCTTTAGCATACGTTGCTCAGAGTGGTTCTGTTGGATCCTCTTCATTTGTCCAAGGTTTTCCGTGGAATAGGGGGCACATTCACCCATCCACTCCATATGTAGGCCCCAGACTTTCATATGTAGTGGTGCAGTTTGGAAATACTAACTCTTATGGTCAAGGTTTCCAAACGCCGGTTTCAGCTCCTTTCATGATCTCTCCTTTCTCGCTTTTTAGCGGAGGGATACCTGCTCTTGTTTTCCAAACTCCAATTTCAACTGGAGTGGCTCAAACCACATACACTGCACCACATATGAATAATCCACTGGCTTATGGGTGGAATCCTTTTCAAAGTAGTCCGACTACTTCGCAACTGGTAGCTGGGGGAAACACCGCCTTTACATTTGGGAACCAAGGGGAAAGTCCTTAAACTTCCCAAGCTCATACCTTTCAGGCTCTGGTTAGGCCCAAACTTCCTTTCCTGGCAACTTTAAACTTTCCAGATTTGTCCAATTTAATGAATGACCCGGTGAAACATGATGCCACCTGGCCACCTGTCCTACCAAATTACCCTCGGATATTCCAAAATATGAAGGCAAAGTTGGTGAATACCCAGGGGCTCATATCACCACCTTTCACTTGTGGTTCTCTTCCAACTCACTGAACGATGACACCGTTCGATTGAGATTGTTCCAAAGAACTCCGACTAGTTTCGTAGAAAAGTGGTACATTGAACTGCCCTCTGCTGCGTTTGATAGTTTTTGGGACTTAGCTAATGTGTTCCTTAACCATTTCCAAATTCATATCTAGTATGATGTCGGCACAGACTTATTGTCCACCTTTTGGGAGGACAAAGCCACAAAGCCACTCATATTTCGGATCATATCCAAGAGTGGCGAAGGCGAAAGAGGCTCATTAAGGCCACTATGCCTCCCGAGTTTTTGTTAAAATGGTTCCTTAAGTCCTTATTGTCGTATATATCTAAGGTTGTATCCACTTCATGAGTAAGTAATGAGGAACAAGATATCCTCAGGGCCCAGTAGTTAGATTTGATATACTCTCAGTCTGCGATTCTATATGAAATCATCCCTGATACATCGCGGCCAACACATAGTGTCGAGAAACCTAAACCTGGACCCCATGCCGATGGTGTGGTTGGTTCAATTAAATCTCCCATTGTAGAATCTTTGGAAAAACAACTCCATGAGTTTTCCATTAAACAGTCTACAACGGAGGCAACAAAGGTTGTCCCCTCATCCCAAAACGCAAATGTTTTTGCTCAATCCTCCCAAAAGGGAAATCAACAGCCTGTTGGGAAAAATAAAAAGTGGAAGAAAGGTGAGGGAAACCAAAACAAGCCAAAACCCACAAATAATGATAATGGGGGGGGGGGAAAGAGAAGAAGAAGGTGAATTTTCCCTGTAAGTTGTGCCATGAAGATCACCTGGCCCATCAATGCCCTCTTATAGGTCAAGCTCAAAAGCTGCTCAAAAATCAACAATAGGTTGTCCTAAAGGATCCATTTCCCCAAGGACAGAATGCAGCTTCAGTTTCTAACGTAGCAGGGGGAACTGCTAATTCCCCTGACCAAAACTATATCAACAGGTTCGATCCCAGACCTTGCTCCAGACTAGAAACAAGAACTATGAGATGGAGGGTCCTGAGAAGGATAAGTCTATAGGTGAAACTTCTAACCCTCTCACAATTGAAAACCTATCAAAACTATGCATAAGATACCAAAAGGTGTCTTCAAGAAAGCATTGCACAATCCTAATGCTAGGGCTGCAGCCAATTAATCTGTAGTTGAATATTTAGCCCAAACCCCTTGTGCGATGTCATCTTTGGAGCTGTTACAGAGTTTTCCCGCCCAACGAGATGCAACTCTTAGCAGCCTTAGGTAGTATGGATTCATCGAGCCTCATGGCGAAGTTTAATTTGTCTGATGTCAAAATTCGCTTATCGTATCATGTGGCTTTGTTGATAGATGTCATCCATGGTGGAAAAACCATTGGAAGGTCAGTTGTCAACGAAGGTGCTTCCACATGTGTCATGTCCTTGTCTTGCTGGAAGGCTCTTGGGTGTCCAGAGCTAGTTCCATTTAACACCCTACTTACTGCTTTCGACGAAAGGTCATTTCGTCCACATGGTATCCTACCAGATTTTGAGATAAAGTTGGGAGGGAAGGTAGTGTCTGTTGAAGTAGAGGTAATTGAGGAACCATTGGATTACAACTTGCTTATGGGGAGAAGTTGGAATTATGCCATGTGTGTAATTACATTAGCCGTTCTTCGGGTGGTAGTGTTTCCACACAAAGTGAAGTTGGTTACAGTAGACCAACTCAATTTCACTCGAAAGGGCCACATGGAAACTAATGAGTCCACCGTGCCATTGGTTGACCAGGTCAAACCTACTTCAGAGAGCTTAGGGGCTTGAATGTATTCATCGTTAATGGGAACATTCGACATCCTAGCCCCGATTAATTACTTAGGTTTTACTAGTGTAGGGAAGTCTATTGCAACGGTTGGCGATAAAATAGATCCTTGGGTTCTTCCTTCCCATTACAAACCTAAAGTGCCCTTATCGGTAGTGGAAGTAGCTTATCAAGCTATTGTTAACACCACTGTTGATCCCATTTCGGTTCCTCCTATAGTCTAAGAGGAGCCGAAAGAATCCTAGCTGCCTTCTTGGGAAGAGAATTCTTTGTATACTGACAATTTATTAGACATGGTTTTGCCTTTAGATGAAGCCATTTTTGAAGCTATGAGCGGGCGAGATAAGATCTACAAATATCTTCATCATAGATCCTACTTTCTTCTAGAGTTAAGCAGGATTGAAAATCAAGAGTTCCATGTGAGACTAGCAAGTGATGCTGATATACAAATCAATCCCTTACCAAGGGAGGGAATCTTTGCCAAGGGGAATATGGAAAACATTTATGTTACTATCCCTATCGACATCTCTGCGAACCCCAACATTGTGGAAAATGTATATATCGGTGCAAACAACTCTCCAGAGGATATTGCTATATATACGACCTTATTTAAGTAGTTTCATGACATTTTTTCCTGGTCATATGAGGAGATAAAAGACATAGATCCATCGATAGTCGAACATGAAATCCAAACCTATCCTGATGCCAAACTAGTTCGACAAAAACTTATACTTGTCAATCCATGTAAAGCAGTAGTTGTTAAGGCTGAAGTTGAAAATCTGTTGAAAGCTTGTTTTATTTACCCGATAGCTTTGACAGAATGGGTATCCAATCATGTTAACGTCGATAAAAAGCAAGGGAAGATACATGTATGTACTGAATTTCACGATTTAAACAAATCTTGTCCTAAGGATAACTACCCCACACCATTCATAGATCAAATCATTGATGCTTGTGTGGGGAGTGAGTCTTTTCATTTATGGATGGTTTCTCCGGGTATAATCAGATTCAATCAAGCCGGAAGACCAGCATAAAATGGCTTTCACATGTCCTTGGGGTACATTTGCATACAAGAAAATGCCTTTTGGATTGAAAAATGCAGGGGCTACCTTTCAACGGGGAATGAATTTTTCCTTTCATGAAATCAAGTCTATTGTCAAACCTTACCTATATGATCTGCCATCGCATTCTCGTAAGAGGATCCACCATCCAGATCACTTGCGTTTAATTTTTGAACAATGCAGGCATTACAAAATATGATTGAATCCCCACAAGTGTGTTTTCTGTGTCGAGTCAGGTAGGCTGCTTGGGTTCATTGTTTCTAACAAAGGTATTCAAGTGGATCCTATGAAAGTTGAGGCCATTGTCAATTTGCCTCCTCCTCGTTCCATCAGGAAAATTCAGAGCCTGCAAGGAAAATCTAACTTTCTTTGACGTTTTATCGTGAATTATACCAAGATCACCAAAGGTTTCTTGCACCTGTTGAAGCAGGACACCCCATTTGTATGGGATGAAACCGCACAACTTGCGTTCGAGGCATTAAAGAAATCCTTGTTGTCGACACCTTTATTGTGTCCGCCAAATTACTCTCGTGATTTTATATTGCATCTAGCCGCATCCAAGTCGACCATTGGGGTAGTGCTAGTCTAGGAGGATGATAAGCTCCAAGAGCATGTCGTCTACTATCCTAGTCATGCTTTAGCTAGCCTTGAACTTAGGTACTCCCAGATCAAAAAGTTGGCGTTAGCAGCTGTGTATGATGTTCAGAGGTTACGTCACTACATCTTACTAAGGACTAAGACACTAGTGGAAATTGTCAATCCTTTCCAATATGTCTTGTCCCGATGTATAGTTGGAGGCAAATTCAATAAATGGATAGTCATTCTTTAAGATCTTGACTTGGATTTTCAATCCGCCAAATCCAAAAAATCCTTAGTTTTTGCAGAACTTATTGTAGAATTTCCAGTTGAAGAAGATGTAGCAATTGAAGAAGACTCATTCCCATATGAGCACATTTTCTTGATTTCCACCTTTGACCCTTCGTATGGACATATACTTGTCTATATCCAAACTCTGAAATGTCCTGCAACCTTTTCACGGGAAGAACGACTCAAATTACGTAGACATGTGAAAAACTACCTCACATCGAGGATACTTTATGTCATGTAGGGGTAGACTATGTTTTGCATTGGTGCTTCACCCACCAAGAGGCTGATATTGTCCTAAATGATGCCCATAGAGGAGCGTGTGGGGGTCATTGATCTGGTTTAGCAACAGCCCAAAAGATCTTACGTGTTGGTTATTTATGGCCCACGATATTTAAAGATTATGTGGAAGTTGTGAAGCACTGTCATCCTTGTTAGTGTTACACCAGAAAGATGCGGTAACATCCTACTCCGTTATTTCCCGTCATCACACTGGGCTCCTTTACCAAGTGGGGGATAGATTACGTGACATGTAACCCAGTTTCGACTGGGGGGCCCAAATACATCATTGTCGCTGTGGATTACTTTACGAAGTGGGTAGAGGCAATTCCCACCTATAAGGATGATGGGGAAACTGTAGATTTTTTCATTTTCAACCAGATTATCACGTGTTTCGGTATTCCTAAAGATATTTTCACTGACCATAACAGTCACTTCCAAGAAAGCATGATGAATGAATTGAATACTATGCTAGGGTTTAAATAAGAACATTTTTCTTCTTTCTACCCACAAGCGAATGGTCAACTCGAGGCATTCAATAAGACGACCTTGAAGACTATTCTCAAGCGTACTATCAACGCAACCCAGTCAAATTGGCACATCATGTTGTATCCTGCACTTTGGACTTATCGAACCAATGTGAAAAGCACCACGGGGTTCTCACATTTCCAACTCGTTCATGGGGTGGAAGCAGTAACCATGGTTGAATGCGAAATCCCATATTTAAAAATTTGCATTAATATGTTACTAGATATGACTGAGCTAGAAGAGCATTTGCTACACTTAGAACATCTAGATGAACAACATAGAGAAGCACTGACTGCAAATGAGGCTCATAAAAATAGGGTGAAAAATCAATATGATAAATCGATCAAACCTAGGATTTTTTCTGAAGAGGACCTTGTCTTGTTATGGGACCAAGACAAAGAACCCCTGGGGGCAGGCGAATTTAGGTCTATGTGGTTAGGACCCTATGTTGTGTCGAAATTTTTGAAGAAAGGGGCATATGAATTAACTGATTTCGAAGGGAATAAGCTACCTGAGCCTAGAAATGGGCTCAACCTGAAGAAGTACTATGCTTATGCTTAGAACTTTTTCTTGTATTTTATTGTATGTAACTTTATGTACAATAGCTAGCAGGTTTGTGTTCTTATATCATTTGTTGGTTGTTACAGATGTCTTTCAAGTGGTTCATAGGTTTTGCAGATGGCGCTAGTCGTCACACTTGCAACCTGGCTTCAGCCACATGGGTTATTTACTAAACCTCGGGATAGCTAGTTTCCTATGGAGGCACTTTCCTAGGTCTTGCTACCAATAATGTGGCCGAATACAGGGTCGTCATTGAGATTTTATGGGATGCCTTGTCACGTGGAATCACTCAGTTGGAAGTTAGACTTGACTCTCAACTGGTGGTTTCCCATCTCAATCGAGCTTATCAGGTGCGAAACCCTATTTTATTACGTCAGTTTTTGCAAGTTAGGTTATTGGAAAGAATTTTGATTTTATTACATTTAATCATATTCCAAGAAATCAAAATTCATTAACTGATGCATATGCGAATTATATCTTAGATTTGCACTTAACACACATTCCATAAAAATATACAACAGACACATTATAAAACACATGTAAATAACCCGACAATATATATGTGTGCGTGTGTGTGAATATATTTCCATATAGATAGGTCGAGTTCTTGATCCTCAGATCCAGTCATAGTTGTATAAATATATAAAAATGTACAAAAATTGGATCGTAATCAATAAAATGCCCCTAGTTCTAATCTTGACCACCCTGGTCACCCTGGCCATCCTGTTCCTGAGCCTCCTCAGCTTCTTCAGTTGCAGTAGCCTCTACGGCCTCTATGTAGACAAGTATTTCCCTGGCTACCCTTCTCATAAGGTGTATCTAGGTGGGTGGAATACCAACAACTAGTTCCTGCATAATGGCAGGGATTCGCTCAATACGTAGAGTAGGGACTCTTTGGGTAAGCCTGACCAGCTTCCCCTCAAGTACCCTAATACATCCCTGATCCTCTCCTGCCACTGGTCGTACATACATCCGAGGATGCCCATCAGGGGGGACTGGTCCAAAATCTAAATTTTAAACATTACATGGATTAAAAAATATTATACATATGTATATATCTTTATGATAAAAATTCATAAAAATTTAAAAACTTGAAAAAAAACCAAAATACTTGATGCTCTCCATGCTCCTCCAGGAGGCAGGATAAGATCATTGTCACTTTGGAAATATATTCTAGCATATGGAAAATTCTCCAGTTCTTGTATCTGCCTTCCCCACCATAAGTAGAAGTCATCGTCATAGACACTCTGAACCGAGCCACCATCGCCCTGGCGAAGGAAAATTTCTCCCCACCTACTCAGTCTAGGCTGACGGGGAGAGAAAGCTGGTAGAGGTACTGCAAGGCTGAGGGCAAGCACTCTTGAAGAAGAAGAAAGCCATGGATACACTAGAATATCCAAAGTTCTTATGTCGGCCTCTCTTGCAGTCATAGAGTTGTTTCTTCATTACCGGGATTACTCCCGAGCACCAGTCAAACATAGCTCCCTGCAGGCACTCTACAACGATTCTCATCTACTTCCGAGTAGCAAGATGGAGTGATGACGATCCTACAACCCTCACTGTTGTGCTTACCAACACCTGCAATGGGAAGTTACTAATATGTGCAATAGGGTGCAATTTCCCCTTTTCTGACTGTTGGGCGTGCAATAAGTGTTAATATAGTCCTGAACACTTAGAAGGTCACCACCCTTACTGATACCCTCGATGTTGACAAGTGCTCCTCGTCTTGACAAAACCGTAATGAAATATATGTCTTCCAATGCAATTTCCAGAATCTCACCTTGTAGGTTAGAGGCACCTAGGTCACGATCCCAGTAGTTAATTAAAAACTCCATCAAATGGACATTGGCCCGCATAGGTGAGGTGCAAAAAAACTTTAACAACGTCCCAATTTTACGCAATGCTTGCACCATGGGGGCACTTTGAAGTGCATCTTAGTCCATATTTTCATGTTCCCTCTCCTCCACTCCAACACCATGTTTTAGCCTGCCCATAAAACCACCATCAAACATTAAAATTCATCCAAAAACTTTGATTTTGGCCCTATTTTCCCTTTTCCTATGTCGCGCAGTATACACAACTATATTTTAGATAGGTCACATATCATACGCGGGTTTCCTTCGGGCAAGTCGCATATACAATGCCTGTACGCGACTGTGTAAGTTGCCTACCTGCGTATACGGCACGACCCCCTTAAAATTGGCTTAAAACATCAAAATTTTGCATAAAATTGAAAATTTGAATGGATGAAATGGAAGAGAATGAAGAGGTGACTTAACTAGCACTTGCAGTTTTGAAAATCGTCCACTAGTTTGTCCACACTAAACGATTGAAGTCAAAGGTAAAAATTGCCTATATTGGGTAAAAATATGAAATGGTGATTTTGATTTCTATTTTTGAACTATTTATAGAAATAATTTCAAAATGTGNGTTTTGCATCTATACCTAATCCTCTTGAACCGTAGGATCACTACTTTGACCACGGACTATGGTGTTTAACCATTATTAACTTGCCTATAATGATTGTTCTTCCGTGGATAGGGATTTCCTTCCATGAGTACCCTAGTTTAAAACACATTGATTGTCTTTTGGTACTCATGCCGCATTTGTTATAGGTTTAGCGGAGCCTTCTTAGCTATTTTTCACTCCAAATTGAGCCTCATTTTGGTCTCTTTTTACAAGCTATACCCTTTATAAGGCTCCCCGCCCTTATGGAGTTTATTTATGCCCAAGTCTAACTCCTCAAAATAGTATTGACTGCCGAGTAAACTTGTCCATTCAGTCTTGTTAAGAATATGTGAATGGGCATCCACATTGGTGGTAGGTTATCACTTTCTCGGACCATGTGGATTAGTACGAGAAATGATCACTCTCTTTTCTACAGAATTGAGAAGAGTATTCTCAGACATAGATTTATCACATTTCCGGACCTAAGGGACTAAACTTATGGAAAAGTAGCGCCCGATATGAGCTTAATTTTCTCTTTTTCGTGCTCTGGACCTAAACATGAAAAATATAATGAGTGTACTTTATGTCTTTGTCATGCTTGTTAAACACTAAAGAACAAAGCATAGAGTTTGCTATTGTAAGCCCCATTCTTCGTAATCAAATTGACCTTTTCGAGTGATCTTGCTTTCCTTCACACTCATAAAACTCAAGCTATAAGATGCTCTTGAAGGAGAGTTGGGTAGGTGGTAATTTAACCTTTTTTTGGACCTCCCTAACTAAGTAAGAAAAAGGTGCGCCTTACTTATTTGGAAGATAAGAGAGTTCTTATGTGGTATGTTTTATACTTTTCCAGCCTTAGGAGAATAAATTGGACGAAAAAGGACCCCCCTAGAGTCTTCTTCAGAGTTTTCAGACTCTCTAAACATGAAAACACCAACGAGCATGTACTAGTTCGGGCTCGTAAAATCCATGAATCAGTGACATTATCAAGCATTATTCTCTCCCCTCTTCAAGCTTGTCAAAAATGAAGAGAGACCTGAGTTGACTATCCTGAACTCGTTAAAATTTAAAAGGAAAGATAAGGAATAAGTATTCTTTTTGGGTTACAGACAGTGGCAACATATCCTCCTTGAACATAGCACTCTATGAACTTTTCGATACTCATGTGTCAGTGTACACTTTCAACTCAGCTATCACTTCGATTTTGTTACTCCTCCACTTGTCCTTTATACACGGGGAATCTGATCATGTCTCCTACATGACAGATAAGTCTAGTTGTCCTATCTACAAAGTTAAAAGCTTCCTTCGGTCATCCCTGTGTCGTGCTCACTGTTCAAGGATTTATCCCTATATCTGATTAATATCCTAATTCCATCATTATCCTATCTGAATATTACTTGTTTCTACCTTCCCTTATCCAGTTCCTTGTCACTCTTGTGATCCGTTGGAGGATCTATTGCCTTCCTCATCACAGCATTGTTTCTTATCAGCACTTCCTGAAGACAAAGACCTAGAGTTTTGATGATGGTACCTTAGGATTCACTTTCATCATTGGTGAACTCATTTGCTTCAGTTGTCAATTTCACCTATTGATTGACAATCTGTTGAATCCTTTCCATGTTCGACTTCAGCACATCTATTCACATGGCCTGGATTGTACTGGTTCCTTTGGATTTTGACGAAGACCTTAGGTTCACATCTATAACCTAAGTTGCGCAAGATTGTGTTGTGTTCACCCACACAACTTCCAGATTTTGAAGACTTGTCATTGTATATTGTGGCTTCGATCCACCTTTGTAATATACGTGGTCTTGTACCCATATCATATGATGTAATCAAATATTGTAAAGGAGCTAGTGTTCCAGTATATTGAAAATGGCATCCTCAGATATGATTTTGTATATGACATTGATATGTATTTGTTTCAGGTACTTCCTCTGCTACCTTGGACTTCTGAGTTCTCCAAGATAAATTTTGTAATGTATTTCGACCATCGTTTCCCTTTGACCTCACACATCAGGGGGCATCTGTTATCAGCCAAAATGGCAGTTCTTCGTCCGAGTGCTGACATTCATCATGTCGGTACACAAAAGGACAATTAGGATTGAAGTGGCCCAAACACTATAGATGTGCATACCTTTGATGCATTATCTTCAGACCAATCTTATATATTTTTATTCTGAGTTTTGGGTTACATATGCGACTATGTGCATTGCAACTCGTGTGTCATACGTGACTATGTGCATTGTAACCTGCGTATACCTTGCATACGCGAGTTCCCTTTGAGAAACCCGCATGTCATACGTGCCTTTCCTATATCAATACTCGTATATACCTTAATTCGACCTTAAAAAATATAAATCATGATTAGATGAGATTAGTTGATCCCTAATCCATAACTATCCCAACTATCTCAACCATCCTAACCTTCGAAACCTCTCTATTTCCCAAAGTATAAATAGAGGCCTTGGGTTGGGGCTAATAAATCAATTCTGGAAGAGCAAAGTTATTCTAGTGGTATACCTTCAGAGTCTTGGAGCAACAGAACTCATAGTCCTCGGTTGTAGAGGAGTCATTGTGTCAGAAGCTCGGTTGTATTCTTACCTATTCACTATTTGTTAATAAAGAGATTTCTTCTTCCAATCTTGTATTGTGCATATCTCATGTATATTAGTTTAATGAATATGTTCAATTATGTTATTAATATGGTTTTCATCTAACCTCTGATATATATATGTATGAGATAATGCTTGAAAAATTGGCTCTTTGCAGGTGAAGAGAGGCATCCCTATAAGCTTTGGAGAATATTGGAGCGACAGAAGACCAAGCTTGGATCAACCGTCTTAAACAGGGTAAGCCAAGATATATTCCTATTCTCATTCCATTTTCTATAAAAGATAATTGTCTGCAAGTCTAATAGTAAGTTGGTAACCCCACCCAGACCCTAGGTTATAAGGGTGTAATGTCCTATACAATAGGAATGCAATCAATCATAGGAATTTGGTGAATTTCAATGCATTCCTTTCATGGCTCTAGGAATTTTGAGGCCTCCATGGGGTATCGATCAATGGTTGATCAACGATAGGAGGTGGGTGGTTAGCTACTAATGTTGAACTATTGATCACAAGGGAACTAACCATTCTAGGTACAATCAACAAGAAAATATCAAAGCTTTTTTCTATGCATAGAAAGAGATGGCCTTTTCAAAGGTAGGCGACTAGGGCTAGGATGGCATTTAAAGAGAAGTAGGAGAAGCAAGGGAGTAGCCAATTTTGTAAATACTTTAAAGTCCCTTTGACTGTGGAGTTCTTTGATGGCCACATTTACGATTGGATGTGTTGTAAAGGCGGGTTTATGGATAGGAACAATATCAATGTGTAGGAGAGTGAAAAGGATCATGAAATTTATGTGAGGAAAAGGGTTGTCCCTTATGATGCCTAAGCAAAAAAGAAACTTAGAGTGGCCATGAAAGCTTCTAATTTTAGTAAGCTTGGGTACATCAATACTCCAAAGAGTGGCTCCATGCTATTGTGTTATTTTCGCTTGAAATTTGATTCCATGGGGATTGAAGAGGTATATTGAAAGAAATGTTGTGAAAATTCAAGAACTATGTTTTGATTGTGTGCTTAATCGTTTTGTGGATGATGCTTCCCACTACAAGCTTGTCTCAGTTCATTGGTTTAGTGAGATCATATTCCATTTTTACTTGTTCTCTGATTTAGTGCATAACATTGTTGTGTTTAGAAGATGACTATCTTCTTTGGAAATTTTACTTGTTATAAAATTAATCCCAATTTATGTGTATATACATTTGGTCGGTGTTGTATAAACTCAATCAGGGGCAAATCATTTCCTAGGAAGAAGTAAGCACATATATTTATGCTCAAGAGTTCCAATTTTACAAATGATGATACGTTTCTTTCATTACTCTATGTAATCCATGTATGTTGATGAATCAGATAACTTATGGTCTATGTTGCATTAAAATATGTCTCTTGTTAAACTTCATTTTGCATGCTTTTCTATATTTTTTAGGGCGAGGAACATTCTTTGTGACTATACGGGAAGAACCAGTAAATGAGCCTAAAAGTAAGAAATCTTGAATGATTCCTCAGATGCAGGTGATAGGGACGTTAATGGCCCACAAGGCAGGAATGAAGCACCTCCGCATGTCATGGGGCATCCCTGTCCACATGGCCGGGATGACAGGGCTCTACATCATGCACAACATACCCCCACCAGACATAACCATGATGGGACACCACAACAGACTTAACATACACATGGCCATGATGATAGGGCTCTACATGGCATACATCAAGCACCATCCCAACGTCACGATGATGCAACCCTTGCACACGCACCCTCCTCCATTTAAACTGGCGGCGAGCTCGATTCCCACCATGGGATGTGTCCTTTCACTAGTTAAAGCCTGGAATGATGAGGTAAAAACATTAATGGTCAACCATTATGTGCCTTTGGTTATGCATTGGGGGATTAATTCCTCTTCATCCCGCCAGCCTCCACTGTTTTTCCTGCTCTACTCTGCCAACCTTCGGCAAGTGTCCTCCTAAAGCCTCCACCAGTGCCCTCCTCTGCTCCCCCTCCTACTACTCCTTCACCTTATGCTCTTTGGTTTCATGTGTTCAGTATGCCACCTCTACAACGCGACATTCCTAGGAAGGGATGGAGTCGAGGACGTGCTAGCAATACTAGAGCGATGCCCTTCAACGCTCAGGATAGCTCTAAAGGCTTTGACGTCGAAGTGTCAGATTCCCTGAGAACCATGATGGACGATTGGGAAAATGAGCTCACTAGCTCTCTCTCAACTACCAATCGCACTCCTGACCGTCGAAGGAATTATTGGGTGATAAAAAAATTGTTAACCTGCCTCATCTTGCACTCTGTAAACCTCCACGCTGCTCTGAAGGCTAATCCCGTTGGCTCTGATGTTCCTAGCCCTTCTGCTCCCTCGGCTCCTCCTATCCCTACTCCCTCCCCTGCCCCTATCTTTTCGGTCTCTTCCTCTGCACCAGTCCCTATGGACATCACCCCCCTTCCTCCCACACCACATCAGAGGAAATTCATCTCTCCTACAGGGAAAACCACGAGCACCGTCCTCCCTAGGAAGACCGATCCCCTGCAGGTCAAGCAAAACAACTCTAATTCCAATTATCGAGGAACCCTTCACCAAATTGTAATTCCAGGTTTTTGGTTCAGTTCTTCTTCGTTTTGGTTGTTTTTTTGGGACAGTGGCCCTTCAGGGCATTATTTCTTAAGTTCAGCCTTACATTTTTGTGCAACAATCTTAAACTCGATTGTGTATGGATCTGTTTTCCCTTTAAAAGGGAGGATCATCTTGACAAATCCAGTTTGCCTCTCCCCTTCAGGCAGACTGGTATTTTTTCTCTGATTTTGCTTATCTGCAAGATGGATATGATACTTTGTAATTCTATTTGTATCATTATTTCCTTTTAATAGAATAGATATGAACTTACAAAAAAAAGAAATCTTGAATGATATATTGAAAAAATAGATGATATTAATGGTTGAAATCTTGGATGCAATTATCAATATAACTTCTCTTTGAGTTTTGTACTATTGGAAAGGTTATGCTCATTGTACTTAAAAGGGAAATCTAAATGCATCTATGTTGTATTTTTTACTTCAAAATAAATTTAGTTTTTATTTGGAGAAGCTTGTTAAAAATATGGCCTTAGAAAAGTTGTTTAAATTAAAATATTTTTCTATACATGTTGTACATTTAAGAAATTGTGAACAATGTATACAAGTTTATTGTACATAATTACTTGTAGATTGAGAAACCAAGTGTGTTGTAAGATTTTATCTGTCACATGCATTTTTTTAGTGCATGGTAGGATGTCAAATTTTAAGCATGAGGCTTATAATTAAGTAAGCATAGCCCCCAACCTGGTCTATTTCTCACCATCCATTCACAGAGTCTCATGAACAACTCACACATAATGAATTAATGAATGGATAGAATTTAACATTCCCAAAGACTAATTGGTATTTCACACTAATAAACTATTGTTACTTGTATAATGAATAATGGTAGATATCCATGTTCCCAAAAAAATGGTAATGTTTTTTATCATCAATGTTTCCTATTTCTGAACAATAGGTTTTTCAGTTTTTTGGAACTTGTTTCTCTTCAAATCCATTGTAGCAAGGGCATGTAATTACAATGTGATGTTGGTCCTCAATGTGTCCTCTAATTAATACGTACTAACCTTCAGGATATGATTTGTTATGTTTGACTTGTTATTTATTGTTTTCTTTATTGGAACCTTTCAATCTCTTATCATTACCTATGTTATATCTCTCATTGCTTATTGTTTATGCATATCTTACCAAGCTTTTGTTGGTCTTCTCTTATTATATATATAGTTATAAGTTGTTTCCTTGAGTAAGGGTGACTTGTACATTATATATGTAGTTATAAGTTGTTTCCTTGAGCAAGGGTTCCTTGTACATTATTGCATTCTTACTCTCACATATAAAAATAATATCTAACATGCCATCCATTGGTTGTGGCAAATCTATTTTACAAGTGTAAATAAACTGTTATATGCAACATCACACTATGATATTCTTGCTCAATATGATATTAATTTACGAAATGTTGAAGTGAAGTCACCTTATTAGTGTGGCTTATTTTTGTCATTTAATCATCCAATCTTGTACTATAGTTATATTTGTACATATTTGTGTGTCTGAGAAGAAAAGTATAGTAAGTCTAAGATAAACTTATAATTCCGTGGCAATGCATATGCTACAACTTGTCTATGCTTTTTTCACTTCAAGTTATGAAACATTGTTTGTAAGTGATTGATCTCCTAGGATTTATCTCATAATAACTTGAAAAATCAATCCTTTTGGACCTACAAGTATCTCCTACATTCTATGCACTCAAGACAATTTGACATTTTGTAAGGGATCAATATCCTCAAGAATTGTTTTCATGATCACTAGTATATCTAACCTTTTGGAACTACAAGCAACTTTATATTGTACCACCTTTGAGGGTTTTAAAATCCCTTTTTCCGCTTACATTATATATTACCAGTACAACCAAGTATTCTCTTGAGTAACCATCATTAAAATTATTACGAAAACTTATCATATTCCTTTTATTGAGTATTTAACCATACCATAAGGTCGTTTGAAGTATTTTATTGTATAAAAAATGCTAGTGCAATTTCCATCTTAATTTGTTGCATGTTTTTTCTAAGGCATTAGTTAAATTAGGGAATTTTGAGTATTGTGGATTATGATGCCTTAGGTCATATAATTGATTTACAATGTTGAATATCTTACCTGTTTTGCAAAGCATTTTGAAGAATTCTCCAAGATCCTATCTTCAAGTTACTTACCCTTCTAGGGAACATATTTTGAAGAATTCTTAGTTTCTTTATATTTGTCTTGGTGTGATATTGTATGCATTTTGTTGCACTTTCTTCATAGCTTGAATTGCTATGAGTATGAAATTATTTTCATGGATGATATATAACATGAAGTTTTCACTTAAAAACAAATTCTATGCGCAAAAAGTAAAAAATAGATCCTAATGTTCTAACATGAAATGCTTTTTATTCATTGAATTTGCAAACTTTTGGAAATATTTTATGGCACATGTTTGTTGTTGTACTTTGCTTTGTGATGTTGGTTGTTTAACTAGGATTTTTGAAATGGAAATTCATGATGTCTTTACTCCCTTTATTTAAAGATAAGAGATAGTAGAGCTTTAAGCTATGGATAGTGTTGAAGGCTAAAGATGTGGCATAAATACTTAAAAGCGTTTTTTAGATAGAGTTTGAACATGCTTACAAATGTTCTTACACTAATACTTTGTAGGTCATAGAAACCAATAGTGGTTTAAGACGAAATAATGTAAGTTTTTATCATTACGCAGAAATTTTCTATTTCTTCCAAAAAAGTTATATTTCTTCCAAAAATTATAAAAAATATGGGAGCATGTGAAGTGCTCTACTTTTACTGATTTATAATTTATAAAATTAGCTATTGTACCAACTTTTCTATTTTCCTTTTCCTTAAATGCATTCTAATTAGTTTGATTTTTGTACAAGCATATTTCTATGTCATATATGATAGCTATTGTGTTTTTTATGGTGTATATGCTTAATGTTCCTAGAGATGGACTAATCTTCTACAAAGGTCTCCAGTTTTAGAGAAATGTGATAGAACTAGGAACATATTATGGGACATTATTGAAATTATCTTAATGTCAAATGGAAAAGGGAGATAAAATATGGCATTTGAAAGTATGAATTAGAGTTGCCATGAGCAAGCAAAACAATAGATGGATTCAAAAAAGGTTACTCTCTTGTGAGGCAATCACATCTAACTTTAAGGAAAATGACATTCCCTAGGCATTAAAGTGTTGATGCATGATATATTTTCATATAAGGCTTGTGCATGTGCCACATCAGTGAGAAAGTAAGGACGCATGCCAAAGTGTTCATAACAATTTTCATATGATGGAATCTAGTCACAGAAGTGTGCAAGCCTAAAAAAATTAGGTTTCATATTTGAATTTCAACAAAACGAGATGTTAGGGTAAGTTGTATTATTAGGTAAATTATTTATACTTTCCGCTTGAATATAGAAATCTTAGAATACAATCCAATTAAAGTTAAAAATAAAATGTGGAAATTTTTAGAAGATAATTATCCAAATCAAATACTTATATAGAAAATGCTCCAATCAAATGATGCAAACCATCATAGTAATTAGGTTGAGTTGTAGTAATGAATGTTGAGGTGCAATAATGGAGAGTTGGTCTAAATGTCTTAATTTTGGTGTACATATAGGGATTGCTACGAAAGTGAAGGATTGCTCTTGAATCTAGTGTTACACAAGAACATGGGTCAATAGAGACTTTGTCTCAAAATTGCTTGTCTCAATGTTCCTTTCAACATTGTATTGTAGATTCACTTTAGATATTGTTTCAACAATCATCTCAATAAACACTTTAGAATTCTAAGGATTGGTGTCTAAGTTATATTGTCATATCATTCATCTAATCCTGAATATAATGTTACACGGGAACACAGGTCAATAGAGACTTTGTCTTAAAATTGCTTGTCTCAATGTTCCTTTTGACATTGTATTGTAGATTCACTTTGGATATTATTTCAACCATCATCTCAATAAACACTTGAGAATTCTAAGGATTGGTGTCTAAGTTATACTGTCATATCATCTATCTCATAATTGTGTTGCATATTTATCTTAGTGATTGTTTAAGAGTCATTTTACATTTCACCTAAAGATAATCAAGATTGTCATAGGGTTCATTGTTTCGCAGTTCACCCCATTTTAGAATTTAGTTGAATTTGCAAATGGAGGCCTAGTTGGATGATGGCTTATGTAATAGGCTTGATCGTGGCTAGATATAAGTTTGAGTTGTAATGGTTTTCTCTTACACTACATTGTTTGATATTTTTCCACCCAGTAGCATCGGGGACAATTTAAGGCCCATGTCCTCCAAGTGTCTTGACAAATTAGTTGCAAGTCTTGGAAAAACAAAATCAAGTATTTATTAAATGAAGGATCTAATCTATTAGAATTGTAACTATGTAATAGTTTTAGATGAACTCTCTTTTACTCATTCCATTATCTGGCACTTTTGTTATTTCTATTAATGTACCTTTAAACTTTCCGGGACAATCGCTAATTTAATCTCATAAAAGGCAAGTGCCTTATCATTTTTATTGGTGACTTAGAGTTTGTATCTAATATTAGTGACTCAAAATTTATATTTAAAAATGTGGATAAAGAAGTATGGCAATTTTCTTCTTAACCACTTTTTGAGTGAATATAATTTAATTTTATTATTTTCTCATCATTATTGATTTAGATACAATATACAGTAATGATTGACTACTTTTCCACTTCTTTTGATTCTTTATTTGTATTATTCCTATTTATCTATTATAGTAATTATATTTTTATTGCTCTTAATTACAGTAATTCTATTTAAATTAATAAACATTTCTTTTAGGTCCTTCGAATCCTAAATAAAATGAAGCATTAACCTTGGTGACTTGTTACCCTTACATCAAGATTAAACGTTTGTGAAAAAATACATGAAGAATTGACTTCGATTATTTAAAAGAAATATATGAAGAATTGATTTTGTTTTATTGTCTAAGAGTTTAGAAGAAAATGGAAAGTTGACCTATACCTATCAAGTTAAAATAGTATATGTGGACTTTAATTGCATGAGCATTAATGAAACATGTTTTATATTAGATAATCTATGTGCCGTTAGTTTTTTTTTAAATAGAAACGGCTAATGGTTTTGTAATAAAAAGGTTGGAAAAAAATTACAGACAAAGATCTATGCGTAATGGTTTTGTATTAAAAAGTTGAAAAATCAGTTGAGAAAATACAGAGAAAGACTCTTACCTCGCTATTGTGGGGGCGCTGAAAAGGTATTTAGTTGGTAAAAAAAATTTGCTACTCTCTTAAATATTATTTAAGAAGTTTCTAATATTTATATAGTATTTAGTGTTGTAAATACATACATATTATTGTTGTAATAGAAGTAAATAACTGAAATACATGTTATATAAGTAAAAATTAAGATATCAAACTAACAGGAATATCCTTAATCATGTTTAGAGGATTCCAATTTCATATGTTCAACTACATATTGATGGATTGAATTCTCCTCCATATCCTTCAAGGATGAATAGTATTTTTTGGTTATGGCTTCCCTTATTCAAACTCAACAATTTGTCCACGTCTTCCATTAACCATTCAATTTGACCTTCCTACATTCAGAATTTGCTCTCAATGTCATCAATCTGATTGTCCACTATGTAAATGTGATTAGAAATTTGCCTCAAAGCATCCACCATACCTTCAAACCAATCATGCAGTGTCCTCATCATTTGCTTGAGGTCAAAAACGTCAATATGAAACCGCTAGAAACCCCCTCTCCAAGATGCCATCAATGTGTTTGTTGCACCAATAATCTGCTGAGGATAAACCAACCCAAAATAAGCATTGAAGATACTACAAACAAACCCAACATTTGTTGCATCCCCCATCATCAAACATAGGAAAAATGGATAGGGAGATTCCACCCACAACAGAGGGTAGAGGCCCGACCAATCTCTAGACCAACATAGACACAAAGACCATGCACCCTCTAAGATGGTTCTTGAAAATTTTGAGAGATAACCATGAATCCAACATCGTGAGGAGGCAGAGACCCTTCTGAAATTTCCCTCCACCAAACCAACATCCACACTCTCCTCCACAAGAACCCACTTCAATCCTAACGAGGGCAAAGCACAAGGCAAGCTACAAACAAGATTTAGGGCATGAGCTCTCACTCAAGATAATCCCACAGTCATTTTGAGGAGCAATAACCATCGGCATACTATCCATAGTACAAGCAGGTGAAGGTATGTGTGAACTGAAAGCATCGCATAAGGGAGCATTTAAGGGAGGATAAGACATGAGGCACAAGTCAAAGGCCAAGTGCCCATTTCCATGGTTGAATTTGCCACCTTGAAATGATACGTGTAGGTAGCTCATATCCAAAGATAAAGGGCTAAGGGATCCACTTCCAAAACAACTAACCCCACTTTTGAACACATATTCCCTTGTCCATAGTGGCATCAAGATTAACCAAACCATTCCCAATCTCATTGTTGCATCCTCGAACATGAATGAGACTCGAGCCTTTGATTTCTTTGAAAAAATGAATGGTTTATCATTGCATCCGCCCTTAGTTTGCTTCCTCACAAGCTAGATTTTTTCGAACAGAATGAATAACCAATAAAGTCTCCTAAAATAATTACTTTATGTAATAGATTTTTTCAAACAGAATGAATAACCAGTCTCCTAAAATAATTACTTTATATAATATATTAAGGATAGCAAAATATCCCACTCCCTACAATAACACAAGCCATTCAACTAAGTTGTTAAACATAGATCCCAATCCTTATGTAAAATTTATCATTGTAATTCTCTCCAAAATCTAATCAAACCCCGCAGTGCCATCCCTACACCCATGTGTTGTTATTATTAATAAAAACATCTCAAATTATTATATAAATTTTTAATTAAATATTTTAACTTAATTTCGTAGTGTTCAACCAAAATTTGAATTATTGTAATAAAAAAAATGGTTTAACATGTGTCTTAAGTACAAAGACATTCACTGAACCATTTAAATAATTTAAATTCATAGTTGTCAAAGGTATGTGTTCTCTTTCCATTTATTTAATTGTGCCACGTGCTATCTTATTAATATATAATATATATGAACCTCTTATGTATGTTCTAATCCCCGACATGTTTGAAATATTCTCACATTATTAGCCTTGGTAAGAACCCACCTAAAATTTTATAATAAAAGAACCATATACTAGCTGGCAGTCTCATATTTAAACACGAGTTTACTTTAAAATGAAAAAAGAATCTTTTTCATGGGTCAATAATCTTTTATATAGACCCACCATATTAATCCATGTTCAAATAGGATTATTTAAGGATTCAGAACATGCAAAATTCATGAGGGAATCCTCTTACACATGAATCAGCAATATGGAATTTTGTAATCAGTTATAAATAAAGTGAAACATGTATTATATGTGCTTTAAAAAGTTTGGTCTTACTTTTATTTGATGTTAATTATGTTCTAAGTGTTGGGTATTTTGACACATTCAATTTTAAAAAACTATGTGATTGATGAATTTTAAAATCATAATTAATAAAAACAACACATTAAAAATCCCAAATGATACATAATTATTGAAAAAAATATTGAATAGATGCTGGGATTAATTTTATGGTTGATGATGCTTCTCAAAAAGTTATTGGGATATGAAAAGAAAAAGAAAGGAATCCCTTAAAGTTCCACATTATTGAACAATATTTGATATAAGATTATTGCTTTTCATTGTGTATTATATCAAGTCAATCTTGCATGTGTTGGCATTGTAGATTTTTTAAATATTTTTTCCAAAAAGGTGGAGAACAAAGGAAGTGAATCATGTCAAGATTGCTTAAATGTTTAAACTCTATTTAAGTTATGCAAGTGAAAAGTTTTGCATTTATAATCTAGTTTTTAAAATAAAAGTGGGTCCCGAGCACTTACTACATTCCCCCAACACATCACCAAGGTTCATGTTGTAAACTCTTTTATCATTAAATCTATTTGGTGTGTGTCTCCAAGTGCAAATGTCTTGTGATTTCAAGTCTAGGGACTTTTCAAAGGGACACACTTGTCCCTCTTTTTCTTTCTCATGGTTGGTGTGGTAGTTGGGTTATCACATGAATTCTTAATTCTTAAATGACAAGGGGATACGGGTAGGGTTGGTAAGGAAGAAATGTTTTTGATCTTTTCAATGTAAATTTTAAAATAAAATGTAAGCATTGTTATATCTTTCCAGTCAAGTTTGATGTCTATTTTGTTGCTAGATTGTGACAACTTTTTTCACAATAAAATATATATCATTGTTATATTTTTTAAGTCAAGTTTGATGTCTATGGTACTCTTAGATTGTGATAACTTTTTTCGCAATAAAATATATGACATCGCATATCTTTCTAATCAAGTTGTATTAATTCTAATTACATTACATCATATTATATTAATTCTACTATGAAGGCTTCAAAACATTACATCCTATTATATTAATTTTACTATGAAGGTTTTAAGATTTTTTTAAAATGAATGTTAAAAGTTAAGTTCACTTTTATGGATCAAACAAAAAAAAGTCATGGTTCAATATTTTAATTGCATTTCAATTTAGGTTTGCATAGATTATTAACTTATCAATTTTAGTTTCATGAAATGAGGAAATCGATGCTTCTTTTCAAAAACCCAAAGTAATATAATTCAAAAAACCATTACATCCTGTTATATTAATTTTACTATGAAGGTTGTAAGATTTTTTTAGAATGAATGTTAAAGTTCAAGTTCACTTTTATTGATCAAACAAAAAAAATCATGGTTTAATATTTTAATTGCATTTCAATTTAGGTTTGCATAGATTATTAACTTATCAATTTTAGTTTCATAAAATGAGGAAATTAATACTTCTTTTCAAAAACCCAAAGTAATAATATATTCAAAAAACTTGAAAATGTATTTTCAATATAAATACAAAAAAAAATAAAGAAGAAAAACTGTAATCAAAATTTTAATATAAATTTAACTAAATAAAAATAGCTCAATAAATTTGTAAAAAACCATATTTATAACATAATATCTAAAATCATTTTACTGACCAAATTATACATAATATAATAATTTTGAGTAAAATTGAGACATAAAATTATAATAAAAGACAATAATTATAAATAAATTTGATGTCATTTAAATATGGTTACTTATATCATCAAAGCCTCTTCACCATAAATACATAATACATTAATAAATGTAAATAGTATGAATGGTTTGTATGTTACTTGTATTTAAATAAATTAATGTTATTTAACTAAAAAAAATTATGTTTCTTTATTAATAATTATAATTATAATATATTTTTAAGGTCACCACCAAGCGAGACACTAATTGGTGTATGAGACCCCCTTGTTTGTGGGACAAGTGACCCCTTTACACAGTGATTTAACTGTTAAAGTCTACAGAGGTGTACATACCCTAGCCCCTTTGGATTTGAACCTGTGACTTCCTAGGAGGAAACACATGCTCTTAACCATTAGGCCCACTCAAGTTGTATTGGTAAAAATTCACAAATAAAATAACATTAAAAATCACAAATTAAAAAAATACATTTAGAGGTTATTGGTAATATATAAACATCGACATAGATCCATATTCAAAATGGGATCTACCAAGCACCGAGAAGGATAAAATCTCTTGAGGTGCAAACCCCTTTTTATAGTGTAAACATTAAGGAAGCGTTTTATTTTATCTAATGTGTGTATTTTTTTTTATATATGTCGTTGTAAATGTTTTAAATCTAATTTGAGCTACATGTTATTTTTTATAATATTTTATTATTTAAAAAAAAAGACATGTGTCATCTCTAGGATGAGCACGGCATGAGTTACACATCTCCCCCTACTGTGATTTAGAATGCGCCTCTTCGACGCAATAAAGGAGCAATAGAGGTTACTTGAAATTCCAATATTACCTGTAATTCCAAAAGCATTAAAAATGTAAATATTTTTAAATTAAATGTGAAAATCAATCAAGTCATTTACAAAATAAGTAATTAATATAAATTTACTCATAAATTATTTTTCTTATTTGAAGTTTGCAATGCGGAATCTCTTCACCCAGACATTAAACATAGTTTGTTCCCTTCTACACCTAGTTCTCAAGTCTTGGACCCCCAATTTTTTAAGTTCATTTTATTCTTCTTTTGGATAATGCAGTGTTTTATCAACAAAATGATTTAAGATTTTAATTGTGTCGAGAGGCGCTGTACAACCCAGTATGGGGGAGTTCTTGTAACGTTACTCTTGTAAATGTCAACCATAAAAAATAAAAAATTTAATTATCCTCCAAAACAAATGTCGGTCACAAAAACAACCGAATATGGGGGAGATGTTGTAATGTTCCTACCTAACAAAATAATAAAAAGTAAAAAATTTAATTATCGAACAAAAAAATGTCGGTCACAAAAACAACACAATATAAGGGAGATGTTGTAATCTTCCTACTTAACAAAATAATAAAAAATAAAAAATTGAATTATCCGCAAAAATAATGTTTGTCGTGCACATGGTTTTGCGAGGCCTCCTAAACAATCCATGGTTTTATTGTACATGGTTTAGGAGGGCCTTGCAAATGGTTTTAAAACCATGTGCAAGCTCTCCTAAACAACCCATGGTTTTATTGTACATGATTTAGGAGGTAGTTGCAAATGGTTTTAATACCATGTGCAAGGCCTCCTAAACAACCCATGGTCTTAGGAGGGCCTTGCACATGGTTTTAAAACCATGTACGGGGAGATGTTGTAATGTTCTTTCCTAACAAAATAAAAAATAATATAAGATATGATATGTCGGCCATAAATAGTATTAAATATTAATAATAAAAATATTATATGTCTACCTTAAATAAAAAGATGTGTTTTTTGGTGTGAATCACACCAAAGCTGATAGTTGAGAACAATACTTAAGAAGAGGTTTGCACCTCCAAAGATTTGATCCATCTTGCCGTTTGATAGAGCCTAGGATTTGGATCTATGTCGGTTATAAAGCACAACCATGTGCATGCACATACAAACACACACAAATTATTTCTCCTTATTTTAAATCTTTCTCCTCATTACATAACTATTATTTAATATATATTAAATAAGAGTCCACCTTATGAGAAGAAAACCATAAAAAGAGGAGAGCATTAAACACACACACACACACACATTTTAATGCTACTCAAACCACTCAAATATTTTGTTATTGATAGTCCCAAAGAAGTTATTACAATCTAAGTGATAAATCTTGATAAAAGGACAAAAATCATACTAAATCGGCTTAAAGCAAGTCAAAGAAGCAATAAGTTCTCAAGACCACCCTAAATATCTCAAGGATAGGTAAAGACAAACCATAATATTTTGATGAGTATAACCCTATTTATTTACGCAATTGCATCTACAAAGATCATTAAAAAAAAATACAATCAGGGTCCAAGGATTTTTGGTGGAACTGTTGCGGCAAAATGTCGAGACTAGGGTCCTCTAGTTACACTAGCATTTTCAGCCTTCTTAGTAGGGAAGACAGTCTCACCCAAAGTGCAACCTAGAATTAGAAATGTGAGGAGGCACAACAAGATGTTCATGACAAAGTACAAGAATCCACATCTATATCACAAACCATATTCAAATTGAACATAAACATATAGAACTCGTGAAAGCATTCATTACACACACACACACACTATATATGTGAAGCAATTGGAACAGAGGAGACACATAAATTTAGACCAAACCATCAGGAATAGATATACACCTGTAATAATTTTTATAGGGGGGCCAAAATCTATCCTTTATTCATCCATTCAGATATTACCTTTACATCAACACTAGGCTTGGGATCATACTAGCGAACCATTTTTCCCACTATACCTATAGTCTTTATTTGACCTACTTACTCTCTCTCCTGTCTTTCTAATCCCTCTACATAACCTTAATAGGCTTTTATACAAAACATAGCTTCTAATATTGATGGTGTTAAGTTACAAAGAGAGATAAGACTAATCCATTCATTTATTGTGTTCCATTCTCTGTAACTGTTGCTTACCAACTTGCACTACTTTCTTCCACCTTCCTTGTGTGCTCTAAATGTTGGTCCTTTTATTTTTTGTTCTTGTACCTTGACCTATTCATACTTATGCAACCTCTTATCTAAAAAATAAGGGACCAACAAGCCTCAACCACATCCATTGACTTGCCCTCGAGTAATCCTATGTGTTCCTTCCCTTTATATCCTTCAAATGAAGGGTCCAATTTGGAGACATTCTAAAGTTCTTGGATGCAAACCGTGTTGAAGTGTGCAAGTTTCTCATTCAATTTGTTGAGGAAAAGGGAAGAACCTAAAATAAATGCTTGAGCATTCTCATTGTTTGGCTTGGCTAGTTGATTTTGGACTAGGGTTTACCACTCATTGTCTGCAAATGAATTGAGTTGGTATAGATACAAATATGTAGATTGTGTTGATTGATAGAATTCTCCATGTCATTTTCACTACCTTAGCCTCCTATTATAGAGCATCAAGTTGATCATCATCAACTTAAATCTCATAAAACTTTGCTTGTTGTGATAGAGGGTTATTAATGGCCTAATCCTCTTCATTTAGCTTCTTAATATTCTCATGCAATGTTGTCATAGGTTGATTGCATCAAGCTAAAATGACAACACAATATTCTATGGTTGTAAAGATTCATTTACTTTCATCAATGGCCTTCCGTAGGTTATCTCACATATCATTGACTTCTTACACAATGGATAAAACATGCCCCATCAATTTCTATTGTTGTTTATTGCCTTGGGATAAAGAAGTGTCCAGTTGGTGTTGGATTTCCTTAGTCCTCTATGTAATTTGATTCCATGCTGCTCCAATCAACTTGACACTCTCAATAGGGATGCAAGCGTCAATAGATTATGAAATTTTCATGGTGGCCTGGCGCAATTCTATCCACATATGGTTCAAGTGGAGGCATACATATTCAAGTGAAACCTCATAGTGTTGGATATATATATCCTTTATGTATTTTGATAGATGTGGGTGCAATTGATTATTCGTTGTATGTAGTTCCTGTTTATTGTGGTCTACCTAGAGAGTCATTGCTCAAGCTCATTAGTGATGAATTTCACAAACTAAATAGATTGTGAAGTGGTCCAAGCGTAAAATATTCAGAAGAGGTGACTTGCCCTAATGGAGGAAATTGTGTGAGAGGCTATCCATTAGTGATAAAAGGTTCTAAATTGTATCGAGTATGAGCCTCCTCCTCTATATTCTCATGTGTATGAAATTCTCTAGCCACTCATTATTCAGTATCCTCTAATCAGAAAGGCACAATGTTAGTATGCTCTTGACATATCCACAACATGTCTCAGTAATGAATTGGGTCTTGCACAAGTTGTTTTAGTTGCATCATAAATAAAATAATATACAAAGGATACCAAGAACCAGGTGAGGTCTCTGGTGGAGGATCCTACATCTTGATCAATATCCCCTTTGTTGGCACTTGTATCATGGGAACTAGAACCTGATTCCCCTTTGGTGGTTCCATGCCTCCACTTACACCCACTTCCACCCAGCATTGTAATTGTTCTTGTATCTTCTAGTTGTTATTCAAATTAACCATCTCCCCCCCCCCCTTAGAATTTTAAGTGATGATAGAATATGATGTGTCGTTGGATTTCTATGTCCTAGTAGCTACTTTATGTATCCATTTTGCTTCATCGGTAACTGGGACTCCTGGAATTTATGCAATCTTCTTCGTAGGGTCATTTATAATAGTGATGATGGGGATAAAAGGATTGTCATACACTTTCTCTGCTTTGAGGATATCCTCAACTAACCACAAACCATACATATCACCAAAATCAACTAATCCTTGTAGAAAGGAATCATCAGGGTTGGATGAAGAAACACCTATAGAATCTCCTACAACAAGTTGACCCTCTTGTGTAGTGATATTGATTGGAAACCTACACAAAGGTTTCACTCCCCATTGATGCTTAGTTTGTTGCAAGAAGTCAACTACTTAATGTAGATACTTGTGTAAATCCTTCCCCATGTGGGCATCGAAAGGTGAGATGGGCTTGGTTAAGAACTCGGGAAGTGATGGCTTCTGTGATGATCTCCCTAACTTTGCATCCTCTTTCGTGTTGACCCCAAATCAATATTCAACCCCTTCCTCTTCTTAGAAACTTCTTCCTTAGGAACAACTAACTTCTTCCACAATCCCTTCACAAGGTTCTCAAGGATGATATAAGTGGTACCTATGGAATTATTGGACTTATTCATTCCATCCCATAATGAAATATCCTTGTCAAATGCTACTTTTTAAAGATAAAAGGTAAGGGAAATGGCCTTGAAGGTGTTGGGATCCATGGTACAGGTCCAAATAAAAGTGTGATATTGTGACATACCAAATTTTACCAGCATGGGCATTGAGAAATAGATGAGGACTTCTCATTCTCATTGAGGCCATGATCAATCTATCATACCACTTCTTAAATGCAACAGCATTGAAGTCCATGTTATGGGAATCCTTATGTGCTTTCCATGGATCATACTACAATGCAATGATAATTTAGTCATCTATGGGGGTCAGTTCTCTGCCCTGAGGGAGTTCCCACTTCCACATTGAAAAACTGACCAACAAATAGCCAAAAATGAAATAAATGGATCACCTGTGGGAATCTACCCAAGACTGAAACATCTCATTGATAAGGAATTGACACCAATTCAATGTCATCCAATGTACACAAAATTCCACCACATAGATGACATCCAACATGTATTATCTTTTGGCATAGTTCCACATCCCATGAAATGCTAACAGTTGGCAAGAAAACCGAACTTAGTCTTAATTAATAGGGGGGATTTTAATACTTCGACCACCTCTAGAGGTTCCATACTTATAGTATAAACTAGTCTCTCCCTTTTTCCCACCATGCATACCTACTCCTTGTAAAGCATTGGTGACAAATTCACCCTCCATGGATAACCCTATCAACCGATGGATATCTTAGACATGGTTAGGATATTATTTTTCTATACATATGAATTATATGCATCTGGTTGATGAGAAAATTGGTGCACTTCATGATCTTGCATGTGATCCCAAAAACTGGGAGTTCTAGAAAAATTGTAAGAGTAGATGGTTGCAAAGAATTTAATAATAGATAGTCCATATAAACCTTAAGCTTCATGTCTAGAAATCAGTCCCTATATATGAAATTGTTGTCCACAAGTCACATTTGCTCCACGTTCTTGTGCAAAACCCCCAAGAATGTAATGTGTAGATCAATGATATCCATTGGAATGACATCTTTGGATCACGAGTGATAGTATTTCTAGAAAATTCCTTTCCCATAGTGTCACTTTTCCTTTGTTACATGGACACAATAGGGGGGCAAACTTTTTGTTGGTAGAAAACAATTAAAAGTACCTCTTAGCTCTTACTATTCTCCAGGGTGGTTGTTAGTTGTGCCAAAGGAAACAAATTATGGAAATAATGAAAAGTGAGGGAACTTAGCCACTTTTGGTGGACTTTATGGAACTTTAAAATGTTGAGATTTCCTCACACATGTGAAATATTAACTATTGTTATTAATAACAAAACCATCGAACAAATTTAAAGAGATAATGACAACAAGTACCGAGATGCATCTGCTAACTTGAAATGATCTCAACATTAACTCGAATACTTGGTAGTAAGAACGCACTATAACCCATAATTGACACACCCACATGGCATGATTTGATCACTTGTTCTATTTTTTGCAAGTAGCACTCTATAGTGAACCAACCACTCAACAAGCTACCTGTGAATAGACTTGACAAAAACTCTCCCCTACCCTCTACCACAAAGGTTGAATGACATTCAAAAATAATAATTATGGATCAACTATTTGCTCTCCCCACCACCACAATCAGTAACGTTGAAAGAAATCTTATTGACTGAACTATAGAATAAACACTATAGGTGACATGTGAAATTGATAAAGAAAAAAAAAAGGAACCTACCCTATCCCACTCCTCGTGACATGAGTGCATTTTGATACATTCAATGCACTAAAATATAGGGCCTCATGTGAGCGACATTCACTCATTTAGGTTTAAGAACACCGTCAAGCTAGGCCAATTGAACAACCCCTAGATCCCTGATTTCTGCTACAAGGAATGGTCCTAGCTAAAAATTTTGAAGTTCCCCTAAGTTCTTTAGACATCGATTGTCATATAATAGAACCAGGCCACCTTTTTGAAAACTCTTAAGTTTGATGTGGTGATCATGCCATATATTTTCCTTGCGTTTGTGATTGACTGATGGAAGCCCGAGAGAAGCCTTGATTCTTCAAATTCCATTAACTCACCCAAAAATTTCACAGTATATTTTGAATCAGTCATATGATTTGCATGAGTGATAGACAGGCTCGGAGCTACAAATCCTATAGGGACAATCACTTCTTCCCTAAACACCAACTAGAAAGGGTTGTATTTATGCATTTTTTTGGAAGTGATTATGTATGCCCATATAATTGCAGGAAAACACTCATCTCAGTCATCCCTATTTACAAGAAAACCCTTTGTTAACCCCATCTGCAAGATTCTATTGAATGCTTCAACTGTACCATTGGCTTGGGGATGGTAAGGGATATTCTTATGATGTTGACCTAGATATTCATGTGTCAAGGTAGCAAACAATAAATGTGTACCTTGATCACTCATAAGACTTCAAGGACATCTAAATCGAGTGATGATGTTCTTAGAAATGAAATTATCTAGTTGTGGTATTAGTAGAACAATTCTTCATGGCTTTTGTTTCTACCCACCTTGTTAAATAGTCAATTGCGGTAGTGGTATACCAAGATTTGGAGTGTCAAGTAGGAGGGTTGATTGCCATATAAAATGAACAACCCATTTCTCAAATGGATACAAGCCCTGATTAGATGCAAGGGAAACTAATCCCATCTAGAGGGTATACCGGCTTAATGACACACACCACAAAATATTGCATAGTCTTTGGAGTCTTTAAGCAAAGTTGGCCACCACAATCCAACCTATAGTGCTCTGCGAGCAACAACATTACCACTAGTATGCCCTCTTGTAACTCCACTATGGAATTCTCACAAAATGTGTGGCCTCTCATGATCTATAATGTAGATCCTAGGTATACCACCAATCCCTAACTTATATAGTTAACCTGCAATCAATCGATAATATATAGATTGAACCACTATATGTCTCTACTAAGTTACAAAATATTCGTTAAGATTTGCGCTAGCTACGAGGATTAGAACAATCTTCACAAAATAATCTAGAACATCCTCTACCATAAACAAATCAACATCTGGTAGCTAGTCCTCAACATCTCCACCCGATTCACTGAATTCAAGTCGAGATATATGATTTGGTCCTACATGGAGCTTATTGAGCTTGAACACAACCTTAAAAACTCTTAGAATAATAGTATCCATGTATTCCCCAAGTTGTTCATCACCTTCATTGATCCTTCTTGGGGTGTTCCATAACTTTTTATAATTTGTTCATCATCTAAGGTTAGAAAAGAATTGGAACCAAAGATCAACCTCCTTTCTAGAATTATTGGGAGTTGTTACTTGCTTTTGGTTTCCTCCATTTTGGAACTGCTTAATTGGCTCATAGTTCTTCCTGCCTATATTTTATGCAACAATAGATGTTGATGGTATGGCTATAGTTTGGAACATTTCAATTGCATCCCTAAAGAACTCCTTTTGTTGGATGGGATCAAATATGGGAGCGTTAGAAACTTCTTTTTAGATCTTGGGAAGTTCCATATCATTTATTTCACTAGCGGTTTGGGCACCTCCAACTATTAAATCATTAATCATTGAACTAGGTCCCTCATTCCTTGGTTGGGGTTCAAATTTGATCAAATTTTCTCCTCCCTTCCTATTGCAATATTCCCATTTCGCATTTAACTTATGACACTTCTTCGTCGCATAGATATTTACTCAAGAATAAGTACACCAAGGTTTTCTAGATATAGGACAATCTCTTGTGATATGCCATTGATCACGTAGTTATAGGATCAAATAAGCCCTCAACCACTAGTTCATCCTCCTTGATAATGTCCACCATCTCTTCCGTGACCTCCTTCTTGAAGTTTCACACCATCAACTACCTGGAAAGTAGACTTATCCAATATATTGACTAATGCATCTAGAGCCCAACATTTATCTATGTTGTGGGTTGTAATCCCATAAAATTCACAATAGAATGTATTTGGAACTAAAGAATATTTTTGTAATATTGGACAATGCTTAGGGGGTTCCCATGAGTTATACAAACCTCACAATACTCACCTGGTTGTGCATTCTAAAAATTTGGAAAAGCTTGGTACTACAGGGGTCTATGGAAAGGTGCGATAATGTAAACTTACACACAAGTTCCTCTAATTGGTATTCCTAAAATAGGTCTCATATGTGGATTAAAGGACCCCACCCCCCTAAATCGAGGGCACTCTGATACATGATTCCCTTCCATTTAACGTCCAATACACTATTTTAGGTCCTCCAACAATAGGGAGCATAAACTCATGAATCTTCTCAGTAAGTGTAGTAATCTAGTTATGAACCTGGGATAAATCTAGGATTCTCCTAGTGCCCCAATTGATTAGTAAAATTTAATACACACAATCATGATACATTTACAAACATTAAAAAAAGGTTAATGTCCTATCCGTTAATTATTAGTCCTCCCATCCTTGTACCATGTGCACTTAATTATTCCTGCTACATCATTTAATACTAGTGAATTGTGAATCGTGATGACAGAAGTCCAGCAGCTCAAAGAACATGTACATGACAGGAACCAAGTTTACCAAGACAATATGGGCACCTAAATGGATTTTCTTCCTATTTAACCATGTATTTTGGATGGCTGTTACGGTTTGATTTGGTCATCGGTGGGTGACATGGCGGTCTGTAAGGGGCATGATAGATTACTATGCAGCCTCTGTTCAGGGGTTTAAATGGTATCTGTGAAGGTATATGTGTTACCAATCCATCATTTAACGACCTAGGGTTTTGATATTTTCGGTGTGTCTTTGGATGGGAGGTCGTCAGGACTCAATTCCCAGACCTTCCAGGGCAGGTCTTTTGTTCTAGAATCCCACAATTTTATAGTTTCCATCATTGTGGTTGATTGTTAAGGTATATGACAGGATTTTTTAGGGCTTCCACCCTACCGTGGGGTCCCGACTTGGTGTGTTGTGTTTTGTTCTGGTGGTTTAACAAGAGGACTGTCGAAGTTACGTCTGCCTTTTTTCCCCTATTGTCCTATCTCTATCACGTGACCTACTGCGGGCATGACTATTCTACCTTAGGATACTTTGCATGTTTTTTCAGGGACCAACTTTCCTGTGGGGGGTTTTTGTCTTATAGTCACACACTGTGCCTTGCCAGAATATCCTGAAACTTTCCATGTGGATGCGCTTTGGTGGGGGTTATCTCATTGATGGAGTAGCCTATGGCTACTCTATTTCTGGGTTATTTGGATCATTTTTTTTCACGTGGTCTAGGTGTTCGCCATATGGCATGTTTTTATGTGTCACGAGGGTTCTGAAACATGACCCTGATGTTGTATTTCCCTGATAGAAAAATAGAGGGGGTGACGTGTCTCCCTGCTTCCCTTCCATTGGTTGTGTCATCAGGGTCAACACATGATTGAATGGTGTCAGATCAAAATCATCCTACTAATGCCTGGTCTGGTCCATGCGGTATTCTAGGGAAAGCCCCTTTGTGAGTGAACACTCCACTAGCTGGAACATATATAGGTTTTTCCATGCATACGTGCCCAACTACATGCCTAAAAAAGGTGGTTGGAGGCACAAATGCGTCTTCGCATGTGTTCAGGTGAAAATATTTCAAGAATCGAAACAATGGACATTATTGCAAATGGAAACTTCGTCTGGATGAAGAGCGGTTGACCCTGAGAAAAGGTGTTGGCCTAGAAGAGGTGGTCAGAATGACCTTGAGGGGCCTGGTTGGTAAATTTAGCTAAAAGGCCATGGCTTGTAAGGACATAGAGGAATGGGTTGCTAAGGTTTGGGGCATTGTCCTAGGTTATTGTCCTACCATTTTTGTGTTCCATAAGGGGTGGTACGGTTTTGTGTTTCAGACTGAAGCACATACTTCTTTTGTCCTCAAGGTGACCTGGCTGAAGGGTCATGGTATTTTGATGCTGCGTCGATGGAACTTTGGAAATGATCCGACGACGAAGGGTTTGAAGCTCCGACATTTGTGGGTTCTTCTCCCTAATTTACCTCTGGGCTTTTGGAATCGAGAAGCTTTGAAAGCTATTGGAAATCACCTCAGGTGTTTCATCCATATAGAACCAGAGATGTTATTTGGTATCGATAAATGGTTGGGACGTATTCTAGTGGAGATTAATATGTCCAAGGCATTACGTGAAAAGGTTGTGATCAAATGGTGCGACCGCACTTTCTCCTAGAATCTCGATTACTGGGGGACCTCGTTCCGTTAATCAAAGTGCAAGGAGATAGGCCATATTTGAAAAACCTGCTTCTCATCTGGCTTGAATACTGAGCGTGAATCAAATGAAGCAGAAACTTGGTCTTATGAGGATTCTGGTGCTAGTGACCACAACCACTAGCTGGATCCTTTAGTTACGCTCCCGGATGCAAGTGACCCTACGCTGCTGGTAGACCAACCTTTTTTTAGTAAGTTGAAATGTCTCAACACGTCATTTTTCTCGTCGTTAAATTCAAATGAAACTATTTTTGTAAACTATATGGAAGAAAAGGGGGATACTCTGGGTGAATCCGTATTAGTAGGGACTACTTTTTCTATAAGGGGGTATCATTAAACCAACAGACCAGTGGTGGGACTGTTAGTCAGACTAAAGTGTTGGAGGTCCCTTACCTTGTGGATTCGGTTGTATCCTTTCCTAATTCGTATGGTGGAGAAGGTGTTCCAGTTACTAACATGGTACATGTTCATGGATCTTAGGAATAAAAAACCCTCTCCCCAATCATATACACAACAAATGGTTTTATGTTTTTAGATACATGGGTTATCATTGGGGTTATTGAAGAAGAATATCCCACTCCTTCACTGTCATCCCCATCACTATTCTCTCCAAAGGCCCCCACACTCCCCTTTTTCTTTTGTGATGTACTGAAGAAGGTTCCCTTAAAAAAAATTTATGGTGTCTCAACAAATGGGATTCATTTACCTGCACCAGATCCACCTGTTGACTCTCCACCTATTTTGATATGCCCTGCTAGTAACCCTTCCCAAACCTTACCTTGGGGGGCCATTGTGGGTGGTCTAAAACATATTTTTCACATGTAAAAACTTGAAGTGCGAGGAAAAACAAAAAAAGTGTTAGGCCATCCTACGTCTTCGATCTTGCAGGTTCCATCCCTTTCCACAACTGATTCCAGGGCGCTTAGAGGAATAAAATCCATAGCTAGGTTTAAGAAATGATTTGTACATCCATAAAAATTCGAGGAGTGGGGGGCCTCCTTAAACATCTTTCCCTTTAAAGGATTTTGGATAGGGTAAAACTCGACGTTGTTTTCTTGCAAGAAACTATGGTTTATGGGTTGAAAGCGAGTTCATTTTTCTTAAAAATAAAAAAGGACTGGGAGGTGGCATCTGTGGATTCTTTGGGTTTGTCGGGGGGTTTACTTGTTGCATGGGACCCTTGGATGGAGAAACTTAAGGCCTTCTCTGTGTCTGCGGGTAGGCTTGTTATCTGGTCACATAATGGATTTTTGGAAGAAATCAATCTACTAAACATTTATGGGCCCTACATATCAAAAGAACTATTTTGGGACATGATTGAGGCTGAAGGTACTTTTATCCTTCCCAACTTGGTGATTGTGGGTGACCTAAACTTTACCTGATCGACTTATGAAATTTGGGGGCCGAAATCAAAGTAGGATCCACTTGGTCCATATTTTGCGGATATTTTTTGAAGGAAATATTTGGTGGATGTAGATATTGTTCCCATATGCCCTACATGGCGCAATGGTAGATTGGGTGAGCATAAAGTTGTAAAAAGACTGGATCAATTTTTACTCAGCACTTCTCTAATTGAAAAACTAGATAATTATCAAACTTTTGTTGATCCGAATAGACTCTCGGACCATTATCCCATTTTTTGTCAATTTGAGGCTGGGGGAAGAAGTCTAATAGTCCTTTTAAGTTCAACCATGAGTGGCTAAAGGTGGATGGTTTCAAGGAACTAGTGAGCAAGATGTGGAATGACTCAACAAATTCGATCTCCCTTTCGCCGATGTATCTTTCAACTATGAAATTAGGAAAGTTGAAATATGAGGTCATCAGCTGGGTTAAGAAGAGATCTGAACTGAATAAAAAGGTTCTAGTATCCTTTGAGGAATAGATTGGTCATATCACATCAAACTCTTCCCAAGGGTTACTTGCACAGTCATATATGGACGTGTTATTAAAGCTAGAACAAGAAAAATTGAAAACCCTTAGGATCTCCTTTGAAAAAGCTCGTCTGGAGAGTAGGATCACTTGGTTAGAGGCAGGGGAAAATACTATGACATTTTTCCATAAATATGTTGAACATTGCAAGAACATTAACTCTATTTGGGCCTTGAAAAAAATGATGGCTTACTTGTTAAGGAATAAGAGGATATTTCCCAGGTGGTTCACTCACATTTTGAGTCCTATTACAGAGCGGATGACAACTTCTTAGTTAGATATCAGATAAAGGTGATTAAGGAGTTCCCCATACTTTTCTCATATGAAGAGGGTGATGATATGTTTCTGCCTATTCATTTGCTTGAACTAAAAGGGTTCATTATGTCCTCTACCATATCTAAAATCCCTAGCTTAAACGGGTGGACTATGGAACTATTTTTGGATTGTTTTGAGGTGATGGGTGCAGACTTGTTAAATGTGGTGGAAGAATCCATAGAAATATTGGTGATCTCAGGAGCCATAAATTCCACATTTGTTGCATTAATCCCCAAAAAATATGTCAATGAGGATCTAGAGGACTTTTGCCCCATCTCCCGCTGTAACTTCGTCTACAAAATCATTTCGTTGATAATTGCCAATTGACTAAAACATATACTATCCAGAGGTATTTCAGTTGAACAACTTGGTTTTTTAGATAAAAGATAGATCCCAGAAGCCATAGGGGTGGCTCGTGAGGTTTTTCACAATGTCAAGACCCGGAAAATGAAGTCATGTGCCCTACAACTAGATTTAAGTAAAGCTTATTATAGGGTCTAGTGGGGGTTCTTAAGGCTCATATTAATCCAAATTGGCCTTCCTTTCAGGGTAATGAAATGGATTATGGGTTGTGTTTCATCGTTGTCATATGATGGTCTTGTGAATAGTTGTCCTATTGAATTCTTTCCTGCAGAAAAGGGGCTTCGACAGGGATGCCCCCTATATCCTTTACTCTTTATCCTTGTTATTGAAGGTCTTAGTAAGTTGATCAACGAAGAAAAATATGAGGGTAAAATAACTAGTATTAATACCAATGGTGGCCTTTCTATATCACATCTTCTTTTCCTAGATGATATTATGATTTTCGATGCGGGCTCTTCCTCTGAATGGTGTGATTAGTATGATTTGATCAAATATTTATGTAATGTCTCTGTCCTATCCATTAATACCAAAAAATCCATACTTATATGATCGACATTAGAAATTTGTTTCAGCTACAGTCTTAACCCCTTGAGGTGGGTACTTGTTATCTTAGTTATTACATCAAACCAAACAGTTATAAAGCTGGGGATTGGTTGTGGTTACTGCAAAGGTTCGATAGAAGAATCAAACATTGGTGTTGGTGATGGTTATCCATTAGGGGTCGCATGATATTGGCTAGATGTGTTTTAGTTAGCCTCGTGGTTTATTAGTTCTCCTTAAGCAAAGTCCCAAAATCGATAGTCAATAAAATAAAATAAACATTATGGCTTTTATTTGGTCTAGAAATCCAGAAAATCCAAAGTACCATTTAGTGTGATGGGATACTATTTCTCGGCCTATGTCTAAGGGTGGTTGGGGCCTGAAAAACATGCATTTTTTTCTCACTTGCATTGAGGGATAGAATCCTGTGGTTGGCTATTTCAGGTGGCATTTTGTAGACCTGTGTCATTCATGCTAAATACTTCAAGAACCTCACATTAGTATAGTGGATCCGATGTTACAAAAAACCACAAAGTGGTATATCAAACATTTGGGCTAGTCTCTTGGAGGCTTTTATGGTGCCTTGGCTAAATTGGGCCAACAGTGACGGTCGAGTTATCACGGTGGGTGAGGAACCTATCATTGGGGGCCCCTCTTCATACATGTTATCTACCGAATTAATATTTTTGCTACACAACACCGACTATTTTACTCTATATCATATATCTTTGTTGACGCTCTGTTCAACTTCTTCACATGGGTGGATTACTACTTCTTAACTGAGACTATATGGATCAATGGGGGCAGAATGGCCTGATTACATCAGTGGTATTCAACTTGGTTCCATCATGCTGGATGATGGCATCGATACTATGAAATGGACCTTCAATAAGGAAATAGGGGTCATTATTGCAAATTTGGCCTAACAGCTAATAACCGATGATATCTCGTGCAACCAATTTTGGTGGCATTGCATTTGGTCTTGGCAGAACATTACCGGATCATTATCTTTTGCTGGTTAGTGTTGGAAAATCGACTCCTTACTTGGGACAATCTCCTGAAACGAGGTATGATCCGTCCAAATCTTTGTCTTCTCCGTAGTTTGGTTGAAGAATCTTTATTTCACCTATTTGTCTCACGCAGTTTCACTTCTTTTGTTTGGTTGTCTATTGGACGCATTTTAAAATTCCACATAGAATGGTCCAGTGATTCCTTATCAGAATGCTTTGTTGCTTGGAAAAACAAGACTCCTAATTGGCAATCTTTACCATGCTTCCTATTATGGGAAATTTGGCATTGCATAAACAAGAGGATCTTTGAAAATACTAATCTCGGTGTTCTATCCATCTGTCTGAAGGGTCTAAATGCATTTTTTGAATTCGTTCAAGAAGAAATAATAGGTAGAAAGACTAAGCACATCTTTAGAGTTCTTAAAGATCTGCCCCGCTGTCACAGTTTGTTGGGCTTCTTCGATGGGGCCTATCAAAAGGACACTTCTCTTTGTGGGGTTTGTGCTCTTCTATGGATTGATGAGAACATATATTATAAACTCTGGATGGGTTGTAGAATTGACTCCAATACAAAGGGGCAACTCCTCTCCCTCTAGGTCATTCTTCAGTTTTCTAGGCGTCTCGGATTGGATGGGATCCACATTTTTTGTGACTCTCGCATTATCATTGATTGGGCCAAAAAATCTCATGGGATAAACCTCATTTATCTTTATGCATGGTTGAAGAAGACTAGGCTTTTGATTAATTGCTTCCAAAACATTTCATTCTCTCATATCTACAGGGAGCATAGCACTCAGGCAGACCTGCTATCAAAGCGGGCACTTTTGGCTACTGATGGTTTTATCTTTTTTGAACTCTGGTCTGAAGGTTCTCTTGCCTCGAAGGGTAGCTATCAGACTATCTTTACTTGAGGTTTGGGATGGACCATTGGTCTTTGGGTCCATACTTTACATTTGTCCCACCATTTTGGACTTATATTTTTGCCTTGCATTGGACTACTATTTGGTTGTTCTGTCTATCATACTTTGTCTTTGGTTCCTACCTGATAGTCCTATGGGCTACTACTATATTCTTGGTTTTCTTTGGGCTCCAGGTAGTTTTTTTGTAATGTTATTGTTCTTATGACCACTTATGGTGTATACATAAGTGTTTTATGTTGTCTACCACTACATATACTTCAATAAAGTATAGTTATTTTTCATGAGAAAAAAAAACTACTCGCTCACGGTACCGAACCATGTGAGAGAATGAAGATATTACATAGATAACGAGTGATAAATAATTAGCAACATATCTACATTGAACTTGCCCATGCAGACATATTAATAAATGTCGGCAAGGCAGTGGCAATGGGTGAGTGATTTCCAAGCGAAACACCTAGTATTATTAAATGATGTTAAATTTTAATTTTAATTTTAATTAATTTACAATATGTTAAATCAGTTTTATAAAATTTTATTAAAGTCTAATAAAATTACATATTAAATCAAATATTATAATCATTAAAATTTAATTTATAATTTTTATAAATAATATAAAATTATAAAATAATTGATTTTATTTTTTGATTGGATTTTTTTAATAATAAGTAAATATTTTCTGTATTTTTCTTTAAAAATGATGATTATATTATAATAATTAAAATTAAATTTATAATTTTTTATATAAATAATATAAAATTATAAAATAATTAATTTTTTATGTTTGGATTTTTATTTTTAATAATAAGTAAATATTTTCTTTCTTTAAAAAAGAATTATGATCAGATGTTTTATTAGCTTTTTAAATTTCATTTTATTGTTAATTATTTTTCATTAATATTTATATATTTTTTAATTTAAAATTAATCTCTATCCAATAGTTGACTAGAACTCATTTAGAATGACCTCATGTAAATCATAAATATACTTTGTGAACATTCTACATGTCAATTTCCACGGTTAACAATTCAAACTTTGTATGTAAACTAAATATAAAAATATTGGAGAATTAATATATATATTTATTATATTTAGAAGATAAAAATAATATATTTTATTATAAAAAATAAAATATTTCCATGCTTAACAATTCAAACTTTGTATGTAAACTAAATATAAAAATATTGCAGAATTAATATATATTTTTTATTATATTTACAAGATAAAAATAATATATTTTATTATAAAAAATAAAATCTATATAAAAAATATACTATTTTTATAATAAAAAATTGTAGGTTAAAAAATAGGGATATTATAAAAGTAAAGTGATTTTAACATGTATATATTGGATCATTTATTTGGATTTAAGTCTATAAAAATTGTTATAAAGGTTTATTATACAAATACTAATAAATATAATAAATAATTCTTAACCTTTAATTTATTAAATTTCTAATTCATTAATTTTAGTTAATAATTATTTTTTAGTATTTTAACTCTCTAATCATTAATCCTTAACTTTTAATTTATTAATCTTCTAATTCATTCATCATATTTAATCACCAAGTAATTAAATTTGTATTCCATTAACCTTTTAAATTAAAGTTAATCATGAACCACTAATCCAACTCATTATCATGAATCTCCTAATACTTAACCCATTATCTCTTAAATTATTAATCCAAAATAACTCCAACCACTATATACTATAATATTTGCTACAATAGAGATCTTCCTAACCTTGTAACTTGCCAAAATTATAGTAAGCTAGGAAAACTCTATTCACTCTCTTTTGAGTATGTGGATAAAATTTTAAAGCAAACCAAATAATTCCTTTCTTCTGCCTTAAGGTCTAGTAGGCTAAAGTTGGTCTCAGTGGATGTTAACCATCATCATCATCATCAACAATTAAGCCCTCACCATTAACCCCACTAACCAACACATCCCCTTATGATTGATCCACTGACTCACAAACCCTTTAACAATTGACCAACTATTACACTAATGTGGCTTAACTACTAATACATTAACTTCCTAACTACTATGGTTGATTATAGTTGAACATGGTAGACTATGGTTAATATTGTTATCCATTATTAATGTTATTAACCCACTAAAATAAGTCCTTTAAGAATAATCCAACCAACCACTTATAATACAAAACAATCTATCTTAATAAACACACGTTGTATTGAATATATCAAGCATATTACTAGGAACGATATAACTATATATATTTCAACTCAAACTTTCTTAAGACGACTGGATTTGTTGTTAATTAAACATTAAAACATTAAATTATGAATAATTATTACATTAAAACATGTTTTAAATCATTACATTAAATCATTTTTAAAAGGCAGATATAAACAGTTTTATTGCTAATTTTACTTTTTTTAAACTTTAAATTAAAACAAATACTAAACAATTTTAAACAATGTTACTATATTTCAATTTTTTTTTGAAAATCAATTTCCTAAGTCTCGACACTTCTTCACAATTTCTAATAAATGGACATCAACCATTTCACTTTTTCTCATGCAGAGATAGTTTTTAAGCAGCTTGTGATGAGCATGGGCTAAAGCCCTCTTTTATATGCGTCTTCCCATTTTTGTAATCAAGAGACATCGACAATTACAGCCTTTCTCCTTTAGCAACAAAGTTTTCAAGTAGCTTATGTTGATACATGGCTTTATATATATATATGATTTTATGGCTGCATGGTTAATCCAAAACTATTATATTATAAGTGTTTTTTTCTTTTTCAAAGTAATTACACTTTTTATCCTAAAAAAGACAAAAGAAGATTTATACATTAAGGGTAAGTCCTCCTAAGAATAGTCATAGGTATTTGGTTGAGAATCAATAATTCTCTATAAAGAAGGAATAGTCATAGCTTTTCCTTTTAACACTCATTCATGGAGAGTTTCTAAATCACAGATATTGAGCTGCATCAGAATCTACAGAATCTGTTTTTGATGAAATTAAATTGGTTAATTATGGAAATTTGTAACATCAATTTGCAACCAAACAAATTTAGATGATGTAGCTATGGACATCTTTTAGTAGAAACAAACAATGAAAAAACATAACCAGATTGCTCTGTTCAATACAAAGATGGAAGTCATGAATCATCTTTTGAATTATGCCGAAGAAGTGAACAATGTTATTTCTATTGCCTCATTCAAGCTTGAAAAGAGACTTGATGTATTGGGTAAACTACTAATAAAAACCCAGGGTCTCTACAACAAACTGGCACTGTCAATTAGTCGGTCCTAAAAAGTGCTTCTAGAGGGCATAAAGCTTCTCATTTGAGAAGATACTCATTCGAAATGATGAATATTCAAGAAGAATATAATTTTCTAGAGTTTGATTTTATCAAAATCAAGAAGAAGTAATTCAGGAAGTAGTAAAGCTAATTTTTGAGTTTAAAAGATGTCAAAAGCCCTTGCTGAGAGATATTTGTTGATGTTTCATCATGATAGACTTGGATCTTCAACTCTTAGTCAAACATGACCTCCTCTTTTTCCTTCTCCTCATCGAGGCCCTCCGCCTCCTATTCTAGATATGGATGAGATAATGGAAAAAGATAGTAATCCCTGTGTTGCTCCTTCTCATGGATTCCATTATGGATGAGATAATGGGAGAAGTTAGTAATCCCTATGTTGCTTCTTCTCACCAATTCCATTTTGGATTCAATGGAATTAATTATCTAATTTCCCAATTGCCAGAGCAACCTATATCGAGGATAGAATGCCAGTCTAAGACTGAAATTCGTAATTCCATAGGATTATTGAGTAATTGGGTCACATATAAAAATTAATAGGACTCTACAATTTCTACACAACAACTCGCAATTCAATTAGTTCTTGGACTATCTTGATTAGCACATGAATGGTGGTGATGGTTGCCGCAAGAAACCAGAGATGACATGCTAGTGGCTCAAGATGCAGACGAGCAACTTTTTACAACTCTTAGTAGAGAATTCTATGTTCTAGAGGATAATGAATATTGTGAGCATCTAGATTCACTCTGTATGTCTCAACGCCTATGTGATCTTAATCAAGATCATAAATTCTTATGTTCTATGCAAATTTGTTGTTTTCTTCTGGCAATGCTGATAAACTTGTTTTTCTCAAGCGTTATCTTCACATCTTTCCAGGACATGTTCCTGACATGTTCTTGAAAGATAAGAATGTCACCGTTAGTAGGCCTTTCCTTGAACCAACTCCATTCCTATATCTTGCAAGTTTGGGAAGAACACTATTTAGAACGTCGTGTCTTTAAATATTTCATTAAAGAGCATGCTTCTATCTTTTCCCTGGGGATTTGTAAATCAATGGTGAAAATTCCTAATTTGGGATGTGGCCCGTATACTTGTGGCCATTTTGGAAATAAATCTTGCAGGTGTAAAGAAGAAATAATCCTATACCATCCTAACTAGATTTCATCCAGATAAGCCCTATAAGTATATAAAGCCAAACAAATTCCAGAAACATGAGCCTTATGTCAAATGGTGCCCTACACGAACAAAAAAATAAAAATGTTTCATATGTGGAAAGAAATGACAATGGGCAAATAAATGTCCTTCCAAAAAGAAAAATCCACGCTTTGCTGCCCTTTTATTTTGAAGAACTAGATCCAACATGGTGGGATCTAGCTTATTGTGATAAGGGTGAATACCCCGAAGGAGAAATTGTCTCCCTTCCATTGGAAGAAGATGATGACTCTACTCCACTTTATAAATTTGATCCTATTATAACTACAATTTTGGCATTATGACCAAATCAAATCAACTTAGTTGTTCCTTAATATTTTTATGTATTTGATGGGGGACATATAGTTTTTGTTAAGATGTATTAATTTGACTTAATATTTTCAATTTTTTATTTGAGATAAAGTTTTTTTTTGTAAGAAGAACCTTGTATTGCCTTAAAAGAAAATAATGTTACAAACTATTTTTCGCTACCTGTCTGAAGGCCAAGTAAGGCGGAAAGGAGTGGCTATATTCCAGAAGAAGATCTTAGAACACTCAGCCAGATTGGCACAACTAAACACTAAATCCAGATCCAATATAGGATCATAGCATAGGGTAGCTGAAAGAGAAGCTATGACTTGGATATTACAAAGAAGATAATCCCATCCTTGAATTGGGTTGATTCTCGGGTCTTTTCTTTTTTTCCTTGTTTTTTCTTGACTTGTATCCATCCCCCTGAAGTTGGGGACACCAAGGATAGTTGCAGCACGTCAATGGAATCATGGTGGAGTTCCTTATTAGAGTCTGAAGAGGAATATTCATGGTATCTTTTCTTCCCTTGTGGAGGGTCGCTTTTCGGGCTTTCATCTTCTTGAAGAGGCATGTATACCTCAAGCGGAGGTGGAGTGGATCTATGTTCCTATTTTGTTGGGGGCATTTCTTCATCAAGCTGGTCATCTTGTTTGTCTTCTTCATGCGAGTGCATCCCAAGTTTCCAACTTTTGGCTCTGTGTGCCTTCATTGTTCTTTGTTGCTGGGCCTTTCTTTGCGGGCATGCATTAAGTAGGTGGCACATGTGTCGACAAATGTTGCACCTGAAGGATGTGTTTTCATAGTCCAAGGATTGACTCCATATGGATCTTCCTAGTTTCAAGTTGATCTTGTTGGGAAGCCCTGAACTGATATCAATGGTGGCGCAGATGTGAGCAAAGGTGAAAAGACCCTGTGCTGAGCGAGTTTCATTGGAGGACAAGAAACAACCCAAAGCGTCACCTATCCCTTTGAAGACCGATTGAGTCCATAAATGGATTGGTAAGTTTGGAAGACGTACCCAGATGGGCACCTTATTCACTACCATAGTTAAAGGTTCAAACTTAGGAAACCAGGGGGTTATGAAGAGCCCTGCAGATCCCCAAAAGCAAGGCCCTTTGCTCATAACTGAAAGAAGGTCTTCTCGAGAAGGAAAAATAACTAAAAAAAACCCTTTAGAGCATAGTAATATCTGACAATCCTCGGGCCAGTCTGAGTCGATCCACTCGAGAATATATTTTGTTTTTGGCCACAATCCATTGAATTTGCAGATTAGGGTTTTCTCCTTGAACTGGAGAATGTTCTGGTTGAATTTCGGTTGCGTAATCTCCAAAGTGGGAACCTCCTCAGATTTATCTACTATGTAGACCGGGTGTGGGGTCTGGACCATATTTTTTGTATCTCCCGCTCGCGTTGCATCACTGAAGGACTTAGGATAAGAAGCAGAAGGTATGTTGTTTCTTCCATGTAGACTGGCCAGCATGGATATGCATGCGTCCTTTGAGATCCCAAGGCTGTGGAGTTGTCTGTGGTCTGAGAGTTGTCGTCCTGCAAATATACGCCCCTGCAATCTTGAAGGGGTTCCTTCTACCTGTTGAATCAAGTATTTCAGCTGCAAAACAAAGGTTTGTGGGGTCACTCACAAGCAGAGAGAGACCCCCTTCAGAGATCTTACGAAAATTGAAAAGGGTTTAGGGTCTTGAGGAGCATGGTGGCTTTGGCATGTCTCGATATTGCTAGATCCTTTAGAAAAACTAGATCGGAAAGGGCATGATCGCTGATCATTTTCTGGATTCAGAGAGGAAATAAGGGCTCATGCGTCACATATGCCAAGGCTAACTTCAAGGGAACCGATGAGGCATCCTCAGGCACGGTCTGCCTATGCAAAACAATTTGTGAAGGGAGGGTCAGAGAAAAAGGGGATGAGTTGAGGCCTAGACCTTCGACTTTGAGTGCCCTCTTCTATCATTGAAAGGTCATGACTGCACGAACCCTAGCCATCTATTAAATCTCTCCGACGCTCTATTATTATTGTATAGTTCAATTTTAGCTAAAGCTAAACTATAGACAAAATATTATTTATTTGTTTTCATTTTTTTTTAAATGTATTTAACTTGAACTTGAATGGTGTTGTATAGTTTATAAGGACATGACCTCAACCTAGAAACAAAGCGAGGGGGATTTTTTCACCATTTGTATTGTTGATGTCAACGAAAAATTACGATCTTATGGCTTTGTATATCTCATCATATTGTTGTAAAACTCTTGAGAATTCAACAACCCAGAAATGTACTTTAGCCAAATGTTGAATTGTGAAAATGTAGTTGTCATACCTGGTTTAATGAATTTTGTTTTTTCATGTTTTTCAATGGGCATGGATGTCATTAGGAAATGACGCAGACTCTCTCCAACTTCTGCAATGGCTTAAGGGAAACCGTTTTCATTTCTACAATGGCTTACAAGAAACCGCTTGCACTACTAGCATCTATTTGTCTTGCAACCTTGTTTTATCCAGTTGTCTGGAAACTTCTTTACGCAGAACGTACGCCGCTCATATTATGTTTTTGAACCTACGTTGTTATATTGTCTTATTATTATTATTATTGACAAGCGAATTTTTCAGTATCCTTTGTAACAGGCTTAAGGAAGATCTAAGGAACTCCCATGGTGTTTCAAGTTTGTTTAATATGTAAGCCGGGTTGTCGTTTTTTGTGTTCTCCTTCTCAAGATTTTCAATATAGGGTTTTTTTCCTTAGTTGTATTGTAGCAACTAGGTTTATCGTTTAAAGAAATGGTAGGAGAGCCTCCTATGTAGTAGTTGTTGTGATTAGAAAAAGGAAAGATTTACAAAAGCAGTTAAGAATAAGAAGATCAAGAAGATGAAGGAAGCTTTGTAAGTTGCAGTGTTTTGAATATGAATGTGTTTTTTTCTTTGGTTTTTTCCTGTATGTTTGACAGTCCAGATACCGTAGAGTGTATTTTATTTAATTTGTTTTTGTCTCGCTCTGCTGGGAAAGGTAAGGTCTGTCATGTCACATCATATTATTTGTGCAGTGTGGGTCTCTATGTTGCCTTTGGATATGAGAAAAGGGAATGAATTATAGTCAAATTTTGGGTCATGTTGTCTTTTCCTTCTAATGGTGGTACTGGAGTAATCTATTATGAGGTTTATGTTGTTTTGAATTGAAATTGTGTGGTGGGATTTCATGTTGGGGGGGGGGGGGGGTTAAGAAGCTTTGGGAATGTGCTATTTTGAGGGCCAACTTTGTGCGTCGGTTCGACAATGTTGATTTTCAGGATTTTAGTGGGGTTGTCTGTGAGATTTTCTGTATTGTGGTGGGAACGCCAAATGTTTCAGGTAGTATGTCTGTCTATACCTAGAAGCCTTGGACGAGTTTGATTATTGAATTAGTGTAGAATATCTGCAATGAATCTAAATGCTAAGAAGAAAATAATTGTTGGGATGTGCCAAACCTATTTACATTGTTAAAGTTCGAATAAAACCTACAATATTTTTATATATAAAATGAATAGTTTTTTATTCTTTTATCATGGAAGGATTCGATAAAGGTACCAATGTAGATCTTTATGAAGAGATATGGTATGCATGTGTTGGTCCTCTCGTCAATGTTCCTCGCATAGGAGAGAGAGTGTTCTACTTTCCCCAAGGGAACATAGAATAGACAACTCTTTACTACTTGGAGGATCTATCAGGATGATTTTCTTTTACAATTTTGTCTATGCATGAGCAGCGTTGGGGATGGGTGGCAAGTGGTTTGGTGTTTTGGAATCCAAATACTTTGAGTCGTTGATGGAATTTGCAGATGGAAACATCACCAAACCAGGGTTCCGATCAGCAGTTGCCCTTGTACAATCCACTAGCCAAGATCTTTTCTTATGTCATCAATATGCAATTGAAGGTATGCTTATATTTTTTTCACACCAGTCTTAGTTTTGCACCAGTGAATACATTCCATATATCTCTATAGTGAAAAAAATAGGAAAATCATTTACAGGGTTGCAAGATCAGGTTTTAGTATGCTACCATTTCGAGGTTATGGTTTTGTTTGGTGTTTATTGCAGGCTGAACAAGATACAAATCAAGTGTATGCACAAATTACTATGGTTCCAGAAGCAGAGAGTTTTTTTTGTTAGTGTGGTTAAACATGTTGTTGCATTTGTAACTTAGAAAAAAAATTTGATGTATATTATCATTTTATGTTGTTCTACCCCCATTGGAGATGTCATTATTGTACATGGTCCTTGAGGTCCAACATCCGTTGTAAGTCAAGGAAATAGTCCCTAGTATAATATTATGTAATTTACTTTTGGAGTGTCTCTAGGAGAATTCAACCCTATTAGGTTTAGAGGTCGGCCCAATCAAGTTGGGAGGTCAGCCACTTGAAGGGTATAAATAGGGAGGCACCCTCCCTCATTTATACACACTCACACTCACTCAAGTTCACATGAGGAGAGTGAGAGAGAGACAAGGAGGAGAGAGATATAGCTGCAAAGACTTCTTCTTACTGGGTTTTTCCATCTTGTGATATTGTCTTAGCGACAGAACTATTATGAGGAATTTTGTGGGGTTTTATCATTTATGGTTTCCTAGGTGAAAATATTTGTGTCTTGTGTATCTGCTCTATCTTGTGTATATTGTTGTTCTTGTTATTCTTTCAGATAAACTAACATTGTATCAAATCCTCTATGAAAGAAGGCACTGTGCAGTAGCAGAAACTAGGGATTCCTAGTTCAAGGTATTCTCTCCATGAATCATTAAGAAAAGAGGGATAGGATAACTCTCCATACAAGGGCACATCTTTTGGTGGAAGTAGTTCCAAATTTGGAAAAGTTTCAATTTTTTACTGCAAGACATTGTAGGAAGAAACTAGGGCATCAAGTTTTAAATGCTTCCCACCTCAGTCTTTAGAAAGGGACCTAGCTGAGCAACTCACCTCAAGGAGGGACATCTTTCTATCCAAACAAAATTTCCAAATTCCAAGTTTTCAAAATCAGGGTTTCTTTGACAAACCTTAGTTCAGCCAGCTCTGGAACCAAGTCGAACACCTCAAATCGGTAAGATCTAAATCTTTGATATTTCATTTGAGGTTCTCATTTGAAAATGACTCATCATACTCAGCTTGAGGACAAGCTTGGAGGAGCTTATAGCCTTCGAGCATAGAAGTACATAATCTCCCTAATCCTTGAAGCAAACGATTTGGATCAGTACATCAATGAAGAAGTTCCAAAGCCATAGGGAGATGAGGCTAAGGATTCTCATAAGAGAAACTTGGTTAAGTCCAAGAGAATCATTGTAGATTCTATTAAGGATCGTCTCATCCCCCATGTGTCATCCTTTAAGACACCAAAGGAAGTATTTGATGCTTTAACAAAGATGTTTGAAGGAAAAAACATCAATCAGAAGATGACATTAAGGAACAAATTGAATAATGTGAAGATACATAACTCAGAGACTATACAGTCCTACTTCACAAGGGTTTCTCAAATCAAGGAACAACTTGAAGCAATTGAAGAGAATGTAGAAGAAGGAGAGATTGTTGTTATAGCATGATTTTTCACGCCTAATACATCATGCTTTGATGGCTTATCCATGTCCCTATGTAGACTCCTTTTACCCCTTTTTTGTCACTACTACCTTGATGCTCGAGTGGAATCCTTAAAAAGACATTTTTGTATATATACGCGGGTCACAAGTCTACAACCCGCATATACGCAACTTGCACCACTGTCACCCACGTACATCAGGAATTATGCTCAAAAAATAAAAATATTTGGAGTTTTCCCCATTAAGTACCAAATGAATTGATCCTTGGCCTTCCATATGCCGGGAAACACTCTATTTCGACCCTTCACTTCCCATTCAGGGGCTATATATTGAGCTATTATGAAGCATTCAAGGAGGATAATTTTGGAGAGCAGAGATAATATATTGGAATTGTGCCCCATTCTTATATGCTTAAGTTTGCATCCTTTTGTCCTTGAAGCAACCATTAGTGTTATTGCCCAAGCTTGTCTTTATATTTGTTAGCTTGCCTTTGTATGGAGGATCGAAGTGGTGGAGACCCAGGTGGAGGGACTCGGTTTCTCGATTTCGACGAGGTGTCGACATAGGTTTTCATTTTTATCTCTATTCATATTAATATAAATATCCATTTCTCGTCCATTACTTGTGTAATTATGAATATTCTTATCCATGGATGTAGTTACTTTATTTATATGGTGAAATTTAACATGATAGGTTAGACTCTAATGCTTTACCTATATCATTCTTGTATATCTTGTTGTTCTTGAGGACAATATGTAGGTACAGGTTTGAGTGAAAGCTCAACGAGGATCTACTTCAACCATCAGGAATAAGGTGTGCTTCTTGTCCCTTAGTGTTAGTTTCATTTATATATTTAGCATGCTTTGAAATGAGTTTATTTATGGTGTCATGATGTCTGTAGTGGTCCACCCCAAGCCATAGGAAATTTGCTCAGTATAAATTGTGATGGCTACCTTGAATGGCCTCCAAATATCATGGGACTCATTCATTCAAGGAATCTGTGCAAGAAGGAAGTTGATATCTTTCAGCAGACTCCGAGAAGAATGCACACAAGAAGAATCTCGGCTCATAACAAGAGAATAGAATATGAGAGCAACTGAATATCAATCTCTCACAGTTCACACCATAAGAAACTACAGAAAGAAGGAGAACCACCATTACAACAAAAAGAAGGACAAGAAACAAAAGAAGTTCAGAAGATATCCTTCCAACATTCGATGTTACACTTGTGATGAAAAGGGACACTTTGCAAGAGATTGTCCCAAGAACAAATACTCCTTCAATGAAATGAAGAAGGGTTATCATGCTCATACTGCTGAAGACAATGAACCAAAAAACAAAAGATTCAGAAGAGAGAAGGATGATTCAGATGAAGAGTATGTGCTAATCTCAACACTCACATGCACTATCTGACATGGAAGCAATGATTGGCTTGTGGATAGTGGGGAATCTAAACATATGGCAGGATACAAAGAATAATTCGTCAATATGTCTGAGAATGAGTCACCTCACAAGGTGAAACTTGGGGATGATTATCAATACCCCATAAAGGGAAGTGGAGAATCCTCATACAAGATAGACTCCGGAAAATCATTGAAGATGAAAGATGTGCTATATGTTTGAGGATTGAAGAATAGTATTCTCTCGATCTTTGCACTAGATGCAAAGGGGATGAGAGTTGCATTCGTTGATGGCCAAGTTCTAATATGGCACAAAGGAAATACGATCGATGATGAAATAATGATTGGAGATCAAGACAGAGGCTTGTACAAATTGAAGGGACAACCTGAACAAGCATTGGTTCATGACTCGACAAAACCAAGTGAACTATGGCACCGAAGGATTGCACATGTGCTCTACAGAGCACTACCTATTGCAATCAAAGCAATCTTAAGACTTCCAGAAATCCAGGAAAAGCATGAAGGTGTTTGCGATGGATGTGCACAAGGAAAGAATGCAAAGAAGAAATTTCCCGACAATGAAAGTAAAAATAAAGGAATACTGGAGATAATACACTCAAATGTATGTGTGCCCATGTCTTCCAGCTCATTAAGCGGGTATGTGTGCTATGTTTCCTTTATAGATGATTTCTCACGTAAGACTTGGATATATTTATTGAAAGGGAAAATTGAAGTGTTCAATAAGTTCAAGGAATTCAAAGCTTTTGTCGAAAACCATTGTTGTCCCTAGGATAAGTTAGGAAGAATTCAACTAGAATTTTGCTCGGGAAGATAAAGAATCTGGTTGTAAGAGAAGAAGCAGGAAAAGAGAAGAAGAGACAGAAAATAAGAGGCGATGGAAGAGAAGTTGCGAAGAGAGAGAAGCCAACGATTGAAGAGAAGTTGCGACGGAAGAGAAGTTGCGACGAGAGAGAAGCCAACGATTGAAGAGAAGTTGCGACGAGAGAGCAGCCAATGATTGAAGAGAAGTTGCAACGGGATAGCAGCCACGATGAAAGGATTGGTGACAAGAGCAACCATGACTAAAGGAATCAGAACATAAGAAGAGTCAAGTGCTTGAAAAGGATAGTTCAGTTGATTGTGGGTAAGGAGACAATTAGAATAAAGCACGCTTTTGGTAATAAAGCATCATTGTATTTTGGGTCGATAATTCCTACTGTTAGTTGTAATTGAATGTATGAGAATAGAAATGATAGCCTATTGGCTAAGAGAAAAGAGGTGGTTGATTAGAACAGGTAGAAGCCTATAAAAGGGTGAACCCAAGTTGTGTGCGTGGTTTCTTTGATTGATGTTGGTTAGTTGATTGTTTTATTAGTCATTAGTAGGTAGAGAAGAGAAGAAGAGAGAGTTGATTAGCTAAGAGAACTGATCCAGGCTGTGTGTTGATCGACTATTAGGAGAAGTAGAGGAGTACTTAGACCTGAAACCAGAGAGCATGAGAGGAGAGAAGTGTGTATAAGTTGTAAAGAATACTTACAAAAGATTCTGCAAGATTAATGCGTAAATAGAAGGTGCTAACATATTTCTCATGCCAAATGAAGAGAGCCTTTGTGGTTTTCCCTAGATTGGTTTCCATGTTAACCAATGTTTCTGTCTGTATATCTTGATTGATGTGTTTATGTTAAATGTATGCATATTGTGAATAAGTATATCTGAATGTGTCACATCCCTTCTATTTATGAATAATCTCATGTATGTATGTATCACACTATTTATTGAACCCGTGATATGGACTTCATGTTGAATGCTGCAAGATGTGTTGATCGATAACTAGTATGTTAACTTGAATGGATAGACAAGGAGTAAGAAGTATAAACCATGGATTTGGTCAAGCACTGTGATAAGATAAAGTAAGAGTAGAAATCCCCACCTAACTGCAAAAACATGGTTATGGTAGTTACCCATAAGGATATCTCGGGTGAGACTCCATCTGAGTCGTAGGTGTTTTCGGCTGAGCCTTGCTCTATCTAACTGATATCTAGGCATTTGTTGACGGCCGAGGATCTGAACCTGGGTTGACTGGAGGAGAAAGATAACAACCATACTAAAAGGAAGATCAAGACTCTGCAGTCAAATAATGGCAGAGAGTTCACCTTAGAAGAATTCAAGGAACTCTGCAGAAAAATCTGGGATTAAGAGGGAGTTGAGCACTCCATACAATCCTTAGTAGAATGGCGTTGCGGAACGAAAGAACATAACTATAATGGAAGCACCAAAAACAATGCTACAAGATCAAGATATTCCAATGCACCTTTGGGAGGAGGCATGAAAGACAATTGTCTATGTACAAAACCGTACTCCACATCAAGTACTCGACAATAAGACTTTGAAGAGGATTTCTAAGGAGAGAATCCAAAATTTAGCCATCTCAGGATATTTGGCTACCTCATATACATACACATCCCAAAGGAGAAGAGGACCAAGCTTGATCCTTCGGGGAAGAAGGGAAAATTTGTAGGATACAGTGATACCTCAAAGGCCTACTGAATATACTTCCCAGGATTCAAGAAGATCGACATCAGTAGAGATGTAACATTTGATGAAGACTCGACATATTCCAGATCCAGGAAGCTACCTATTGAAGAGGTTGAGGAACCTAAAGGAACGAGAGTATGAGGTACAAAAATTGTAGAAGCAATTCCAAAATACCATGAGGATCATGCAATGGAAAAACCACAAGAGCATGTAGAGACACTTCACGAGAAGGACTCCCACAAGAGAAAACCAACATGGACACGATAACTCATACATAAGCAGAAAGGTATGGTGCTCTAGATGGGATGCAAAGAGAAAGGAAAATACCAAAACATTACAACAACTATGTGTCCCTATTGTGTGACATCATTGAAAAGGAACCTTCCAACTATGAAGAGGTTGCAGAAAAGAAAGAATGGAAGGATGCCATGATCAAGGAGTACTAGTCGATTATGAAGAATGATGTCTGGGAGATAGTTTCGAGACCAGAAAGGAAGTCTATCGTAACTTTGAAATGGATCTACAAGATCAAGCATGTTGTATATGGTAGCATTGAGAAACACAAGGAAAGATTCATGGCACGAGGCTTCTCACAGAAAGAAGGCATAGACTATGAGGATACATTTGCACCCGTAGTGAGGTACACTTCCATTAGAACCATACTTGCATTGGTTGCAGTAATTAAATGGAAGATACACTAGATGGACGTCAAGGCAACATTCTTGAATGGTGTAGTCGAAGAGGAAGTGTACGTAGAACAACCATTGTGATTTGAGACACGTAACAGGAAGACTCATGTGTGAAAATTGAAGAAGGCCTTGTATGGATTGAAACATGCACCCATGACATGGTACAATAGGATGGATAACTTCCTGATGATCTTAGGCTTTACTAAGAGTATAGCAGATTCCAACCTTTAATTCAAGGTTGAAGATGAAAGATCGATGATGCTCCTGCTATATGTCGATGACTTGTGCCTGAAAAGAGTGGATGAACTCATTGTAGATGCAAAGAGGAATATTGCCACTGTGTTCGAGATGAAAGACATAGGGATGATGTACTAATTATTAGGCATGGAGGTGTGGCGTAATGCGGATGGAGTATTCCTTGGTTAAGGAAAGTATGCACTAGAGATTATGAAAAGATTCAGAAAGTTGGACTGCAAGGCGATAACCACACCTATGGCATCGCACTTGAATCTTTTGTGTGATGCTTCATTAGAGTCGGTTGATGACACGATGTATCATCATATGATTGGTTCATTAATGTACCTAATGAATATGAGACCATACATATGCTTTGATGTGAACACCCTGAGCCAGTTCCTGACATATCCGAGACATGTTCGCTTGGTTGCTGCAAAGCATGTATTAAGGTATCTGAAGGGTACAATTGAATATGGGATCAAGTATGATGCGAATCAAAAGATTAACCTGCATGGTTACGTTGATTTGGACTGGACAGGTAGCACCACTGATAGGAAGAGCACTTTGGGTTGCTGCTTCAGTTTGGGATCCAACATGATCTCTTGGTTTAGGAGGAAGCAATCTTGAATGGCACTGAGTACAACCAAGGAAGAGTATGTTTTCATATGCTTGGATTGTTATGAGGTAGTATGGTTGCAGAATATACTAACTGATTTGTTTGATCTGCAGATAGATGTGACTTGTATCTTTTGTGACAACCACAATTGCGTGAAATTGTCGGATAACTCGATGTTCCATGAAAAGTCAAAGAACATCAAGATCAAGTTCCACTATATTAGGGATATGGTGCAAATAGGAGCAACGAAGGTCCAGTATGTTGCAAAAAATGATCAGATAGTCGATGTATTGACCAAGCCTCTCGCTAGAGTGAAATTCAAGTACTTCAGAGAAAGACTTGGTGTGATCTAGAATGAGGCCCCTCGAAAGAGGGAGTAATGAGTTCTTGCATAGTCATAGCTACAGACTGTTTAGCAACGTAAAAGATCCTGGCATGCTCCTATGCAAGAGATGAAAAGAGACATGAAGACACATATGCATGAGATATCACATGGGAAAAGAGACAGGTTGTCCTTGAGTAGAAAATATCCTAGTGTAGGACGCAAGTTTCTCGGACGCAATCAGTCTTGTAGGTTGTCCTTGGATGTAATCAGTCCTGGTGTAGTATGCAGGATATCCTTGGATGTAATCAGTCCTGGTACAGGTTATCCGAAGTGTAAAAGATCTTGGTGTAGGATGCAGGTTGTTCATATGTAATGAGTCATGTGGGTTGTCATGGAGTGTAAAAGATCTTGGCGTGGTAAGTAGGTTGCTCGGACGTAATAAGTCCTGGAAGGTTATCTGAATGGAAAAGATCCTATAAGCAAGCTATCCAGATGTAATAAGTCCTTGAGGTTAACCTACAACAAAAAATATCCAGACGTGGTACGGAGGTTGTTTGGTCATAATTAGTCCTTATACGTGTGTGTTCCCATGTTGGAGATGAGGAGAGATGTAATGCACTTGGTGCGCTTCTCAAAGATTCTTGCAAAGTGGAAGACACATGTTGTCTTCGTGACAAATCCTGGCATGCTCCTTTGTTGGGAGAATGCAAGTGGTCTACATCTGGGTTGTGCTCTGTGTGTTTTGTGCAGGATGATGAGATGATATAGATACGTTGAGATGATGGTAGGAGACATAGGTGATTGCAGTGCCAGTGTAATGAATGGTCCTGGTTTGTACCTACACGATGACTTGCTCATGGATATGATGAAGACCTAGATGAGGAATAGGCCTACACCCAACATGGAATAAGGATGGCTTTGTAGAAAATTCCGATGATAGATAATACTATTCAATGATCAACAAGATGAGGATTATGGCAGTAGCTTTGATGATGACTCCATGATGATGACTTGAGCATATATGTTGATGATTACGGCAAGATAGAAAATACCTTCCTAGTTAAGTGGGAGTGTTGTTGTATTTGTAACTTCGGAAGATATTATGATGTATATTAATATTGTATGTTGTTGTACCCTCATTGGAGATTTGTTTCCCTCCTTTCAGGATGCCATTAATATTGTACATGGTCCTTGAGGTACAACCTCCGTTGTAAGTCGGGGAAATAGTCCTCAGTATAATATTATGTAATGTACTTTTGGAGACTCTCTAGGAGAAGTCGACCCTATAAGGGTTAAAGGTCGGCCTAGTCAAGTTGGGAGGTCAATCGCTTGAAGGGTATAAATAGGGAGGCACCCTCCCTCATTTATACACACTCACACTCACACTCACTCAAGTTTGCATGAGAGAGAGAGAGAGAGAGAGGAAACTATTTTGAGGAAGTTTGCATGGTTTTCTCCTTTATGGTTTTCCCGGTGAAAATCTTTGTGTCTTGTGTATCTGCTCTATCTTGTGTATATTGTTGTTCTTGTTATTCTTTCATATAAATATCCTAATCAAGTTAATTAGAATAAAAAAAACTAATAGAACATACATATGATATCTAGATTTCAAACATGGATTCATTTGACATCATTTCCTGCAGACTTATACAAGAAGAGTCTCCATCAATATATATATATATATATATATA
>LPNX011138184.1:102919-128951 GCA_001517045.1 Pseudotsuga menziesii
TAGGTGAAAGAGAACTTGAGGTCTTTTTGTAGAGAGCTTGACTCTAGACAACAAAGTCAATGATTAAGAACATAAGAACTTCTAAGTAAAATGTTTGTTTGTTTGTTTTTTTTTAATTTAAAATTTTATAATTAAATATGAATAAATATGGGATAATTTATCAGTATTAAGATATAAGTGGACTTTTATAGTTCCTTTAGAATTTGCGGTGATATTTTAAATCAATGAAATTTGATAGAAGAAGACAACACGACATTGTCAATTACAGATGTAGGCAAAATTGTAGTATACAGTATTTTTCAATAAGATTTCAATATACAATATTTCGGTATAGAGTATTCATTATACCATATTTTTCAATGAGATTTCAATATACAATATTTTTTTTAAAAGCTTATTAAGTATAAGATAGCAACAATTATGCTTCTTTCCCTATGGATATTACATAGCTAATAGATTTACTGTAAGTGTAAGTATTAGTAGTAAGCTCATGACTTATTTGATGCTTCCTCTTATTCCAAATACTTTATGGTGTTCATGTTCTCTTTATTGAACTACTGTGTTTATTGTAGTTCTTACTCGTGCTTATCTATGATGTTGTAGATAGAGATAATTAACATACTCATCCTTGTAATCAATGATCCTTACTAACCTAAGAGAGTTGTTGTATAAGCTTTCCCCTATGGAATTACAGTATTACCTTATACCTAGTTAATGAATCGAGTCATATGTAAGCTCCTTATTTAACCATAGGTTTTAAAAGTCAACGAATCTACTAGACAAGTACCCCGACTATCATGCCCCCAATTAAATAAATTTCCAAATAAATTGTGGAAGAAAAAATCCACTAACCTACTAGTTCCCTATGTTGGGGTGGAAGCATTAATACTTGGAAAAAGGGAGCTATAGGATCCAAAATGACCTTAGTTTATCATATTCGCATTAAAATGGGTCACACAAATAATAAATGTTAAGAAAATAAGGTGGCATTGGTTCATGAAGACAATTAGAAGCTTGTGGAGTCTTTGGGTGACTAGATTCCCCACACACTTGGCATGACCTTCATCCAAATTCAAACCCAAGGGAATGTAACGTTCTTGGAGGATGATGTGGTGTTACATAGACTAGTATGAGCCAAGGAATTCAAATTAGGAGAGGAGAGTAACTCCCATGGGAGAGGAAGAGACCAAGAAGACAATGTGTGCCACTTGGAGAGAGATTTCATGCACTCTATGACAACAAATGATGAAAGATTCTATGACAAATAAGACAAGTTCAGACCTTGTTGCATACCTATGAAAAATATGGCATGAAAAGGATCAAAATAGCCACTAAGAGGCCGCATTTGGGAGTTAGAGGTAGGCATTCGAATTGGGGAAAGAGTTGGAGCATGAAGAAAGAAGACAAGTGTCATATGAGTTACTAAGCCACTAAGTTGAGTTGGAGGAATCCTATGGAGGGAAATTCGAATTAGGAGGCCTCATCAAGTTAATAAAAGGATTTCATGAGGAAGGAGAATAACTTTTGATAATTTTTTAGTTGCCCTTTGGCATTTTGGAGAGCTTTTGCTTGTCCATTGCATAGTGAGTGTTCACTCTCCCTGCTTGTGAACCAATTTCGAGGGAGCTGGATTCCTTTCCAAGTTGGTTGATGGAGAGTCCACTCAGACCTCTCATTGGAGCTGAATGAAGGTGCTTTAGTTTCAGGTTGAAGTCATACATTTCAAGTTCTCATCTATCTCCCTATTCTCTCATTCCTTCTTCTCCATTCCCCCACACTCTCATGTTGATGATGCACTTGTTGGAGTGGTGCTTGCTCTTTGTTGCATTCTTTTGATGCCCAATGGGGGGGATACGATGTATGTATTTGTACCACATTGTACTTTTATGTCCATATTCTATTTAACTCGAAATCCAAGAAATTCATATGTAAAAAGCTTGCATTCTCATGCCATTAAATCACTAGTTTTCATGAATTTGGCTTCCATCTTGAAAGAGTTTTATATCAGATTTGTATGAGGGTTGTTCTCTGATTTTGATGATGTTGGGGCATACATAAATGATGTATGACTATGTACTTTCATGAACATATGCTCTGTAGCTCTAAATCCAAGAAAATCATGTGTGAAAAGCTTGCATTCTCATGCCATTGAATCGCTAGTTTTCATGAATTTGGCTTCAATCTTGAAGGAGTTTTATAACAGATTTGTATGAGGGTTATTCTATGAGTTTGATGCTGTTGGGAAAACCATTTGTATGTTGTATATGACCACTATATGTCATGTTAATTTTAAAACCATATATTCTACTTTTCATGTGTAAAAATCGAGCTAGTAATGCCATTTTCCCTTAAGCAATTTCCCTGAAAGTTGTCATATGCATGTTGCACATTATAATTAGTTTGCAGAGATATTAACCATGATTAATGACAACCCTTGATGTTTGATATTCATCTCCATACTCTGTTCTGAAATTTGGGAGGTTTGTACTTGATTTGGGAAGCCAATTTGGCCTCTACCCTTGGGGTGAATTTGACCTAATTTCCCTAGGAAATTTGCACTTTCTCTCATTAGCCCCAAACAAAGTTGCAGAGGCTTAAAGTCATACCCAAAGTGTTTAGAGGTCATATTGGGATGCACTAAGACTCACCATACCATTGCATTTCAAATTCGGAACCATTTGGTGTCAGTTGGAACCCCCTAGAGTTTTGACAAGTTAAGCTTGAATTTGCCCAAATTGCATTTTTTCCCAAAATTTCAAGTAGGCACATTACAGTGGTATCAGAGCATGGTCTTGGAACCTGTTGAAGTTCTCTATTCATGTTTCCTGATGATTACATCCCTCCGTTATATACTAAAACTGAAGACATTGTCAGTGGAAGAGAACAAGGTGAAGAATTTGTTTATGCTTTAGTGGTGTTTAGTGATAAACTAGGAGTAGAAGTTATGGATGATAAGGAGGAATTTAAGACATTCATAAAGTCATATTTTGATCATATGACCAAGCAACTTATGCAAGGGTTTGAATTGATGGCTAGCCAACTTGGGGGTAAGTTGACAACAGGGGGTAGTAGTAGTTTTCATCATGAAGAGAAGAAAACCTATGGGGAAACTATTTTCTCGAGGATCAGACCTCACAATCGACCCCATAACTTCAAGAATTAGACTAGACCTACAACTCCTAAATTTGTAGAGTTTAAAGAGAACTTTAGCATTCCTTATGGCATGAAGGAAGCAGTAGATGAGTGGCAACAACTAAGTGAAGATGTATGTGCCAAAACACCATGAGCTACTCCTATGAGTGAATTAGAAAGCTTGAGAGCAACATGTAAAAACCTTGCCCCAACAATATCAAGCATATCTTGTTTTTTTGGAGAGACACATAAGACCAATTTTTTGAAGACTTTGTTGATTGGGTGTTTGGATATAGGCCTAATAGTGCAAATGTGAACTCATTAAGGAAAAATCAACAATCCACAAGTATGGAGGAGACCAAGGAGCCACCAAGTTCGGTTGGTGGTGAAGCAGAATAAGCATTACATCAAAAGGATTGAAAGTCACTCCCAAGTGACTTTGAAAAAGATGAGGAAACATCACATGAGAATGAAGAAGAGTCCCTTGAAACTACTGAATATCATTTCGAGACACATTTTGCTGTGGCCATGGACCAAGGGGCATCTATTGATGGATGCTTGAGCTATGAAGGAGTACCTATTGATGGGTGCTCACACCTCTATGTTGGTGACATAGAGAACACTTTTGAAGATGTTGTTGCAAGCCAAAGTTCTCATGAGCATGAAGATGAAGACCTTGTAGCAGACAATGAAGAACCAAGATCAATTTCCCCATCACCACTTGAGCTTCAAGAACTTGATCAAATCAAGAAGAAAGAAGAAGAGGAGGTTTCTCAACAAGAACCTCTTTTTCTTGAAGGGTAATTGAGGATGGATGAAAAGAAGATTCAAGAGGGCCTAAAGACTCTCCATGGCATACATGCTTTGGTCTTGAAAAGAAGATTTAAGAGGTCCTAAAGGCTCTCCATGGTACACCTTGGCACACTATGAAAGGCCACTTTTATGGGTATATCACCTAATACTTCATTTTCCAAATTACTCTACAGTTTCTCTCTTTGCATTGCCAACAATATAGTGCAAAAATTTCGAGGAGCAATAACTCGAATGGATGGAAGGTAAGCTTCACACTCTCCCTCTAAATTCAAATCCTCAATTAGACATGTGGCCTATTATGTCTTTGCTGAAATGGTAGGTGCCTCCAAAGTGGGACATCTTAGCTTTAGGTTGAGGCCCAAGTTATTACTAAGTATGGCTTGTTAGATGTTGTCAAGAGGTTAATAATTCAATTGGTAGGGAGGTAAGTTTCACACTCTCTCTACTCGGGTTCAAATCCTCAATGAGACATGCATATTATGATAAGACTAGAAAGGTGGGGGGTCCCTTAAGTGGGACTCTCATTTGGTTGTGTCTTCGTATGTCTCAACTCTTGCTATGTCATAAGTTTCCTACTAGGTATTGGCTTGCAGGTTGCTAGTACTAACTTATGGTTTATAGTGACAACCAACCAAATTTGAACTTGAGTCTTACCCACATAATCTTAACCAATTACAGATTCTCCTCGATCTAAACTAAAGTTCATACTGACAACAAATGAAATTTAACCTTGGGTCTTACTAAAATAATTCCTCCCATCCAATTACAAATTCTTGTAACTTAGAAAAAAAACAAATTAACCAAAATATAAGGTATTTTTTTTTAACCGAAAGGAACTCACACGATTGCCTAGCAATAATTGTTAACTGCTCAGTGGTATACTAAAACTTGCAAGTCAAGGCCAACCTAAATTTTGAATAATACATAATCAATAAAAATAAAGAATCAACAAGTTGCATGAGACATTAAAATGCTATAAACCCAACCAGAATTAAACCTAGACTTCCATCACAACAACCATTTATCCCCCACTCCCCATTCCGGCTCATACACTTAACCATTAAACCTAGACCTCCATCACAACAACCATTAATCCCCACTTCCCATCCCGGCTCATACACTCAACCCTAGCCATGCCAAAATATTTGGTACTCGCTCACTTCTCCACAATAAAACCTCTTTCTCACGAAACATTTTGGTTCTCATATTTTAGATATCTGCACGCCAAGAGGGGCAAGGTCCCTAGGGCGGTGCGGGGACTTCACGGCAATTGCGTCAGCTATCGAAGCCACAGCGAAGCAGTTCTATCTTTATCCGTGAGCGCGATTAACACGCGGCTGCGTTCGCCTGAAGCAGCAGGCCAGGTGCCGGGATCGTTCTCGTTACATGTCTCGTTCAATGAGTCAAAGCCGGAGAAGGTTTAAATGTAATCAACCGATATTTTCACCCAGCTTCCCAAATTCATTTTCTTGCTCCGCACGGCTTGTGACCTCATCACGGATGCCAAAATCATTCGATCATGTCATAAAGACTTTAAATATCTTTATTATTTTTATTTTGGGTCCTTTACAGGGGAGGGGACGCGAACAGGTGCGTTGTTCCTTCCGAAAGCGAGGGCTCGAAAAGACTCACTTTTGTTCGAGATAAATGGATGCTTATTTTCTCAAAAGAACTTCAAACTTGCATAGGAATCTTGCAGATTCGCCCCATTTAACAGGCAAGGCTTCGTGTCTGCAGAACTTCAAACTTGCATAGGAATCTTGCAGATTCGCCCCAAATCGCAGGCAAGGCTTCGTGTCTGCAGGTATCATTTTCCTCGTTGTGAATTTGAAATTCTTAAATTATTAGAGTATATGTCTATAAATGTGTTTTTCCCTTTTTACTTTGACTCGGTGATCCGGATACCTGATTGGATCGTGTTTGAGCCGAGGCCGTAAGGAATTGTGTTTTTGTTTCTTTTGATGTTGTTAGCCAGAGTTTAACTCTCGGTACATTGCCATGCCCAAGCTTTTGGTTAAAAAGTGTAGTGTGACTTGGAGTTTGGAAGATTTTTGTCTAAGCTTTTCAATATTCTCTGAAATTCGGATTTTATTTGCGTGTTCTCTGAAATTTGTCATGTGCTTAGTGAATTTTGAATGGATTTTGCAAATTTTGGCTAGATGTGTATTGTAGCGGTTGGAATTGACATAGATTTACAGGGTTGGGATTGTGATTCTTCCTGAAGGTTGATTGATGAATGGCTGGTTAAGATCTGAAAGGGGTTAAAGTTAGGATTTCCCTTATTGCCACAGCTCTTCTGCATTTTTGGCAATTGGGATGTGCCTATGATATGTTTAAAGATTAAGCCTACAGCCTAAATATGTTTTTAAGGCAGAGATTTCTCTAAAATAAAGAGCTGGCGTGCGTGGTAACAAGAGAATATTGAAGTTGGAGCTGAATTTACGTGTTTTACTAAAAACTATTCCTATTTTTCTCCCTTGTTCCCGATGCTGAGGAATTCTCGCACGGTTGGAAATCTCTAAGGTACTGTGTGGTCGATTTTGTGCATATTTCTTTTGTGATTGGGGTGAAAATCCTTTTTTACAGTAAACATTTAGAGATTATGAAGGTCTGAATTTCTCGAAAATAAAGAGCTGCCGTGCGTGGCACGGTGCCATCAAGAGAAATCTTGAAGGTGGAGCTGAATTTGCTTCTTTTACTACGTTTACTAAAAACTATCCTTAGTTTCTATCGTCTGTCCCTGCGATGCAAAAGAATTCCCGCACGGTTGCAAATTTCTAGGTTGCGTCGGTGTGGTTGATTTTGTGTATATCTCTTTTATGTTTGGGTGAAAATCCTCTCTGAAGTAAACACTTAGAGATTTTTATCATACAAGCTTGGAAACCTAAAGCTTGGCAATTACTTTTAGGGCTTTCTGTTGCGAAATTCTTTATTTTATGTTTCTCTTATAATGTCAATTGCTTGCTTATTTTGGGTTTTATAACAAGTCTCTATTCCGAAACCTTTCTTATTTTCATGTCGCAGGCCGTTTGAGCAGAAATTTTTCCATTTATAGAACACAAGCTGTGCCTCGAAATATCTCACAAGTTGTTGGGGTTGAAGGTTATACCTTGAGATTTTAATTTATTTATCGAGGCCTCTGGCCGCGGTTTGTTAAAACAAAACTTCTTTGTTACGGTTGAGCCCGTGGACGGTAGAAGCGCTTGGGATATAAAGTCGGTGCATTTCCTGAACATTCGAGTGATGCCCGGTTTATCAAAACTGGGGTCTGATGGACTTATGTTGGCAATCGAAGGGCAGTCCTACAATAAGAGCAAAAGCAGCCTTACCGAAGCTTTGAAATGGTCAACGGAGACTGTCATTCATCCAGGCGGCCTCCAAACCCTACGGCGTCTTGTTGCAGATTATTCCCTGGCTTCCGGAGATAAGGGAAGTCATGAGAGCGAGCATGATTTAGCGGCTATGGTGCAAGATTTCATGGAGAATGGCAGCTCTGGGCAAGATGGCAGTTGTTACAGCAGCGACAGCGATTCGGGCACAACCAACATTTTAAAGCTTGTAGAACGTGTCAAGGTTAGTATCTAATAAGACATAAAGTTGTTTAGAAAAGGGATGCCGAAGAATAAGGGAATAGTTTGCCGACAAATTAAGTATCTGATTATTAATATCGAGAGTTAGAACTTCACGACTGAAACATTCTTGCAACCAGAGGAGTTATTCAATATGCGACATCCATATGATTGCAGAAGGTTAACTGAAACAGAGGTTGCAAGAATATAGTTCTGTAGTTTTACTGTTTTGTGAAAGAGCATTATGTTTCTCAAACTGCTTAAAACTTAACGTGATGGATTGTGTCCAAAAACCGAAATCAAAATTATTGTATATCTTTCTTTATAATGGACTGAACCGGTTGAATCACATGTTTGATATCGCAGAGGTGTTTGATTTATGTTACTTTTTATAGAGTTATCGATCCTGCAGGTTCTGAGAAAAGAATGGAATATATGCTGCAGGGCCTGAAGACTTCGGTGATGCCATTCGAGAAGGATTTGCTCTCTCTGATACATACTTTCATTTTATCCAATAACATTGATTTTCATTGCTCAAGAGAAGGGGTTTGCAAGGCTAGTTGCATCAGGAAGTCGTTAGTGAAGCATTTGAGGTCTGCAGGATACAATGCTGCAGTTTGCAGGTCAGAGTGGAAGGGAACTGATAAAGTTCCTGGGGGTAAGTTTTAGACCCATGGCTATTTTATGTTTTTCTGGATTCTATTCATCTGTATTTCTTCATAGAATTGCTGTCATGGATTTAAATTTAAGCACTAGTCATAATTTTGCAGGTGAATACGAGTACATGGATGTTATACTGGAAGGTGATGATAGGGCTACTGAGCGACTGATCATTGATATTGACTTTCATAGTCATTTTGAAATTGCTAGACCCACTGGATCATATGTTGGAATACTAAGATATCTTCCTGTGGTTTATGTGGGTAACTTTGCTAAACTTGAACAAATATTGGAAGCGATGGTAGAAGCTGCAAAGCTTTCATTGAAGCAGAATTCAATGCCACTTCCACCGTGGAGAACACTTGGATATTTGCGTGCCAAATGGCTTTCTCCCCATGAAAGAGAGCCTGCTGAGAACCGAAGTAAACTTAGAAGGCAAAGTGTAAGTCCAGATTGGAAAATTGCGGCTCCTCGCTCAAAACAAAGACAATGCAGTGAGCTATGGAGAAGGTTGAAAGCCTCTCTTCTGTCCGAAGTCGATGCTGGATGTACAGTAAGGGCCATGTCAACTGAAAGAAACCGGAATGTGCTGAGCGAGAGGAGGCCAAGCAACTTCAATGTTTAATGCAAGTGAATTTTGAAATCACTACGACTGCATGTGGTGCATGTGAATGTATTTTCTTTCCCAGCATAAGAGGATTGCATGTATATTTTCGGCTTCATTGTATTCATAATGAGATGCAGAGTTTCAGCAAGTTTCTGAGGCACTAATAATTTTCCATAATTTTGATCCCTTCCCGGAAGTATGGAGAAGAGGTCCACGACGTTACCTGTAGGGCTTTTGGATACTTTTAATCTATTTATTTATTGTGTGTTTCTTCCCACAGTAGACTGGATGAGAATTATCCCTACTGTTTTGGTGGAACAATAACGGTGAGCTCTACTGCTGCACCATTTTTTTTGCATAAAATAATACCAGGGCTGAACTTGGTATCATCTTCGTCTTTTATGTAGATGCCTGAAACAAGCATTTCCTACAGGGTACTGTAGCATTTTATTTTGTAATGGCTAAAGGAGTTATCTTTGACCACTATATTCAACTTATGTAGCTCTCTCAAGTTCTCAGGTAATCAAAAGCTATGGTCAATTCAATTGCATTGAGAGCTTTGAGTACGAAGTACACATTTTCCTTATATAATAAAATAAATTGTTGATTATCTAAATTTTTCTGGGTACAGCAACTGTGTTCTTCTTTAAAGTTTGAAGTGGCATTGCTAGCTACAGCTAAATAACAATCTTTGTTTTAATAACTCATTCTCTTCTAGTTTGGTAGATGTCTTAGTTTGGGAAATTTCTTTGAATTTGTTGGGAAAATATTTTACTTCTTGCTGCGCATAAATAAGAGTATCAATATCTGTTGTCTGTCTGGGTAAGTAAACAAAATGGAAAGTTACCGAACTTGTACTGTTTAGTCACACTTCAGATTGTATTTGTAAAATACTAAAAACATAAAGCCTTTCAAAATCTGTAATCTTTTAGTCATGCTGTTTGTTTCCTATCTAATTTCAAAGTCTGTAATCTTTTAGTCATGCTGTTTGTTTCCTTTCTAATTTGATTATGTTATCTGTGAACTTGCTGTTTGTTTCCTATCTAATTTGATTATGTTATCTACGAACTTGCTTTATGGGATTTAATAGGTTGGGACCGCATTTCTTTTCATCATGAAGGACCCCTGCCAAATGTTTCAAATGTTTCTGATCTTCATAATTCAGATCACCTCGCCAAAATGATTACAGTTAGAATACTCAAGTTGTGCCAGGTGTATATATGTGCATTTACTAGGTGCAAACTAGGAAAGTGTGTAAAGAGTATATGTTCTAATAGCTGGTTGTGAGAATATGGAGATTTTGGCTTCTTCCATCATAATCCACTATCCAATCTTTATCTAATCTTTATGGTCAGATCTAATCTTAATTTTTTTAATCTTCTTGGTCAGATCGTAATGATCGTAGAAATGGATTCAGATCTTTATATCTGATCTAATCTTAATTTTTTTAATTTACCCTGTTGCACATGGATTTTGCTCAACAGTTTATAACTTTATCTCTGCGACTCCAACAACTCCCACTGGATTTTGGACAGAAATGGCTAGATAACATTAAAAGAAAGTCATCCGTCATGGAAAAGTGGTCCAAATAGTCAATTGTTTAGAATACTCTACTTTTTATATATGCATATTCTAATTAGTAATTTCTATTCGCTGGACACTGGAGACTCTAAGGTGTCTCAAAAGAGTGTATATATATGCATGTTCTACCGGAGACTCTAAGGTGTGCCAAAGAGTGTATGTATATGCATGTTCTACCGGAGACTCTAAGGTGTGCCAAAGAGTGTATGTATATGCATGTTCTACTGGAGATTCTAAGGTGTGCCAAATGACAAAGAGTATACGTTCTAGTTGCTAGTGGGATTCTATGAGGTTGTAGAGGTCAGGATTTTAGAATGGGCACTTAGTGGCCAAGATTAACTTTTGCATTTTGGAATATAGAAACTTATTGGCCAAGAATAGCTTTGCATTTTGAATTAGGAACTTAATGGCCAAGAAAAACTTTTGCAGGGAAATTGAAATTTTTTAACAATAGAAATTAATGCACGGCAAAATAAAACTTTGAAATACCTATATATAAACACCAAAGCGTGGAGACATGAGAATATTAAACAAACCCAAGAATTATCGAACCTGCAAGAGCCTGAAATGGGCTTTAAGAAAATTACCCTTTAACATAAAGGACCATGCAGGGGCTGATGGTGGATTGAGGGAGTCGATGCCTTGGAGAGGTCGCACAGGAATGATATTCGTATGGATGGAGCATGTCTGCGCAAATGGTGGTGGCGATGGTTTTTGAGGCAGCAAAGAAAGTCATCTTCCCGAAGTCGTAATATAGCAGTCTTGCTCCTTTGAATGTGATATTGTTTATTTTGTATTTTTATTTATTATGTTTTTCTTAACATCATGAAACAGCAGATGCCATGTCATCGTAATATTTATGAAAAAGGTTTCAAGATGGGAGCACATTGATGGAGCTATGAATCCTTCCAAGGCAAAACTAAGGGGTCCAATGGAAAATGACTTTAGACTATAGGCGATAATGCTTTACCTTATACCTTATCCGACTTTATGCTTTATGATGATGCTTTACCTTATCCAATGCAGCTTCATTTATTTATTTGATGTTAAATTGAGAGCATAGTAGGAAAATACGAAGATGAAAATATGGTAATCCTTTGCAAGAGTGTGTATATATTATAATATGGTAATCCTTTACAAAAGTGTGTAGCTCTTATTTTGTACTAACCACCCGTCATTTCAAAGAACCAAGAAATGGGGGTGGAGGAAAGACTTCTCCCTCACCTTCCCTCAATTCATGGATGGGAAATCCTAATGGTAATTTTGAACACAGCATCCAACTTTAAGAGCTCCCCCATTGGAAAAGTGATGTCTCAATAATGCCTTGTTAATTTCACTTCCCCATTGGAAAAGTGATGTCTGAATAATGCCTTGTTAATTTTCTATAGTAGCTTGTATCACTTCCCCATTGGAAAAGTGATGTCTGAATAATGCCTTGTTAATTTTCTATAGTAGCTTGTATGACCCATAAATATTATTATTAGTTTTAGATTCATAGGAGGTTTCAAGTAAAGTATTATTTTTCTTTTAGCCAGGTAAAGTATTACTTTTCTCTTAGCCAGATCGACCTTTATGCCATCCTTATAGATCACATGGCCTAGCTAGGAGTATTCCAATTGGTGTGGCAAATACACACTTATTTATATTTAATGACAGCTGAATCTGTCGATACCACTCAAGCATCAGTCGGAGATAGTGCACATGATTCAGGAGACTGTAAATTGTCCAGTCGTCGAAGTAGACTGCCATCATTTTATACATGTACTCCTGGAAGGCCTTAACTTCCCTCAATTCATGGATGGGAAATCCTAATGGGAAATCATGGATGTCGATACCGCTCAAGCATCGGTCGGAGATATTGCACATGATTCAGGAGACTCTAAATTGTCCAGTCGTCGAAGTAGACTGCCATCATTTTATACATGTACTCCTGGAAGGCCTTGACTTCCCTCAATTCATGGATGGGAAATCCTAATGGGAAATCATGGATGTCGATACCGCTCAAGCATCGGTCAGAGATATTGCACATGATTCAGGAGACTGTAAATTGTCTAGTCGTTGAAGTAGATTGCCATCGTTTTATACATGTACTCCTGGAAGGCCTTAACTTCCCTCAATTCATGGATGGGAAATCTTAATGGGATAAAAAAATGGGATGGAAACTCCTAATTTGGTTGAAAATCCTAATGCCAGGAATTACAATATTGAGTCACACATGATTTGCATATGATTTATGATAATCAAATAAAAAAATAAAAGATTTGCATATGACTTATAATAATCAAATAAAAGAATAAAAAAGACATAAGAATTTTTCATTTAAAATACAATGATAATGATATTTTATCATGATTTGCATATGACTTGTGATAATCAAATAAAAGAATAAAAAAGACATTATAAGAATTTTTCATTTAAAATATATTAATAACGATATATAATATATTTATCATGATTTGCATATGACTTATGACAATCAAATAAAAGAGATGATGGGATGGATGGGTAATCCTAATGGGATAGAAAAATTGGATGGAAACTCTTAATTGGATGGAAAATTCTAATGCCGGAAATTACAGTAGAAATTACAATATTGAGCCACACATGATTTGCATGACTTATGACAATCAAATAAAAGAGACATGATTTATAGGAATTTATTTTATTTAAAATACAATGATAATGATATATAATATATTCATCATGATTTGCATATAACTTATGATAATCAAATAAAAGAGATTATTATTTATAGGAATTTTTCATTTAAAATAAATGATAATGATATATAATATACTCATCATTATATAATATTGAATTCGGGTAGGAATTAGTACATTTACAATACTGAGCCACACACATGATTTACACATGATTTGGATATGACTAATGACAATCAAATAAAAGAGACATTATTTATAGGATTTTTTCATTTAAATACAATGATAATAATATATAATATATTCATCATTATATAATATTGAATTCGGGTAGGAAATAGTACATTTACAACATTGAGCCACACATGATTTGCATATGACTTGTGACAATCAAATAAAAGAGACATTTATTTATAGGAATTTTTCATTTAAAATACAATGATAATGATATATAATATATTCATCAATTGGGGTAGGAAATAGTACTTTTATATTTTCCAACATGAAACTTTGTACGCAAATGATTATGGGGAACTTATTTCCTTCCAAACATATGCTATTCCTTTGTTGTGTTGAGAGGTGCTTTGTTGTGTGTAGAGGTGTTTTCTACAGTCCGCGCGTGTGTGTATGTGTGTGTGTATATATATATTATATATATATGTCGGATCCAAGTTTAAATTGTCTACATTGTAAACTTATTTATAATTATATATTAAATTTCAAATTTAAATTCTTTTCACGCATCCATCTATATTAAATAGATATTTTCATAAATAGTTACAAGACAACTAAATTTACAAAAGAGATATATTCATAAAAACATTAGGGGTCAAGGCATAGCGTCTGTGTTTGTTTGTCTGTATATATAATTTACAACACATTACAAATTGGAGTAGTTGGAATTTGGATGATTATAATGTGATGGAGGTGCAAACGTTTCCTTAAGTTTAGGATTCTAAAACAAGATTGCACCTCAGTGGATATGATCCTTCTTCGTGCTTGAGAGAGCCAAAGTTACGATGGATATATACTGGTAGAACATCACTCCCATGCTGAGCTATGAGACAACTAGGATAAAGAATATTGAAAACCTTTATTCTTTTCATCAAAGACTACCAACATACCAACCAAGCAAGTCTCTATTGGTTTTTTCTTCAACCTCTAGCAAGCACAACTCTTGGCACTTATTCCTTGATACATACGACACAAGAAGTCATAATTTATCCGTGCTTTCCTCTCTCAGACACGCCCTTCCTCTTAGTTCTCTTCAATATGGCCAATGTGAGCCTAAGTCACTGCCTACTTTCAAGTATCATTTCTAGTATTGTGAAGTTTTTGAGACATGGGTTTTATGATTCTTGGATAACCTAATAGGCCAACAACTTTTATGGATTTGAAATGGTATCTAGCTATATGCTCCAATGGTGTATACTCTCACTTAGAAGTCTTTCTTTCATCTCTCCATGGTTCATATGAGAGCTTGGTTGAGTTTTTTTCTTTAAATCCTTCTTTCCTCCTTGAGATCTCTCTTTTCTCTAAGCTTTTTTGTTCCCATTTGAATTTCCCATCCATGAAGCCAGAGAATGAGTGCGAGGGAGGAGTCTTTCTTCACCTTGTTCTAGGTTCTTTATAAAGAGGATGTAGCTACTAGAAAATAGGAGCTAGGCACTTTTGCATAGATATTCATATGTTTCCTTTTACATAACTAGGTTCTCAATTTAGTACAAACATAAGGATAAATGAAAATATGATCATCAAACAAATGAGGATTTGGATAAGGTACAACATCATCATAAGGCATACATCATTTCTCATTGGACCCTAGCCCCATCAATTAGCCTTAGAACCTTTCATCAATATTGCAATAATAATTGTTGTTAGTGATCATAATCATCACGTCATCTACTTTATGGTGTTAAGAAAAACATAATTACAAAATAAACAATATCAAGTTCAAAGGGTGAAGGTCCTGTGTGTTCTATTCATTTGAGCAAGGTTCCCATGTCTTCATTTTTTAGTTGCATGTAATGCTTTTCTTTTCAAGGCCACTTTCTCTTGTTGGTTATCTTTGACAATTGTTACCAAATGAACTAGCAGGGCCAGTCATTGATAATCATATGCAGGAGAGAGTGACCACTGTCACCTTAGCCACCCTTCCCAAAATGTTTTGGAATTCGAAACCTCATAGGGGAGAGCCCTATAGCAACTTTGTAAGGACAACATCAAATGATATCTTCTTTGAAGAATGTTAGTGGCCAGTGCCTTAATGGAGTCAATGTAACGATGAAAAAATGATAAACTATATGAATGAATATAGATCATGTGAGTGCAATTAGTACATCCACTTTATTAAAGCATTCACCAGGATATTAGCAAGTAGACAAGTTGAGTCTTAGATCGTGCACATGCAACAAGTGTGGAGTGTCTTTCGCTTAACAGGCCAATTAATTCCAATGTGCAGTAACAAGTGTGATACATAAGTATTAGTCAAATTACAAGTACTCTATCATCATCAAAATCTGAACCATCATACAACAACACTTGTATAACAACATTAGCGGAGATGCATCAATATATCATTCCAAAGTACAACAGTGTGACATGAATTCTATGATATATCAGTTATTAAGACAATAGTAATTATCCACCATTTGAGCATATGTTCATGTGCTAATTCCAAACTTTGTATATTGAGCAATATACATAACCAAACAATAGTATGCCTTTGAATTAGGTCTGAAACAAACTTTTAAGTATTCATTAGCAGTTGTATCACAACGTTTTAGAGTCTAAGCAATGATTATATTCCAAACAAAGTGTGCATATAAAGTCTTGTAGTAATGTGTGAGTAAGGTTGTTAATTGTCCACTTTTAATTGCAACTTAAACTAGGAGTCACATAACTTATTAACCAAACCAACTCAGATTTGAACACTTTAACTTCATATATTAGGTCTGATTTTATAATTCCTGTAGCATGTAAACATTAGTAAAACCAATCCCTTTGCCAATTCTTTACTAAACAATAATTAAAGGTCTCTTTGTTGACCTTTTTTGTGGTTGTTGCTAGGAATTTGTAATAGATTTTAAGGAGCAACAATATAATTTACATGTTGTCTTGATGACAACCTTGAGGTGAAGTTTGAAAAGTGTGGAAAAATGAGGTAGAAAGGAGATGGTAAGGTCTTGAATGGGTAGCCAAGGAAGGAGCAGGCAAAATTTTTGTTGAAGTAGCCAGTATGCAATAAATTGTAGACTTAAGGTGGGCTGCTAGGGATAGCAGCGGGGATGCTACAACCTACTAAAATGACGCTCTAGGCTAGGGCAAGCCTAGAAATGAGGGTCTGGGTAGGAGGGAAGGAAAATGGGTAAGTCATTAGGACTGTTTGGGTCACAATAGTGAGAGGAAGGGGGTGGAAGGCTTAAGGAAGCAGACCGAAATTTTAGGGCTCAAAAATCTCGGATCCTGAAATTTTACGGCCGAGTTTTTAGGACAACCAAGTTTTTTTGGATTTTTCAAAAAAACAATTATGAAATTTTTATAGGGTTTTCATTTGTAAATTTCTAGACTTAAAAACTAACCCTAATTACCATGAAAATTCAATAATTTTGCACATTTTATCAGCCAAAATGGCACTTTTCCTCCGAGTACCGATATTCTTCACGTTGGTACACAAAAGGACAAATTTGGATTAAAGTGGCCAAAACACTATAGATGGGCATGACCTTTGATGCATTATCCTCAAACCATCTTTGTATATTTTTATTATGAATTTTGGGTTGCATACGTGCCTACATGCATTGCAACTCATGTATCATACACGAGTATTTGCATTGCAACCCACGTGTACTTGCATACGCAAGTTCCCTTTGAGCAACTCGCGTATCATACGCGAGTTGCCTATATTAATACCCGCGTATATCTTAATTCAACATTAAAAAATATAAATCGAGATTAGATGAGATTAGTTGAGGCCTAATCCATAACTATCCCAACTATCTCAACCATCCCAACCTTCAAAACCACTATATATCCCAAAGTATAAATAGAGGCCTTCGGGTGGGGGTTAATGAATCAATTTTGGAGAGCAAAGTTATGCTGTTGGTATACCTTCAGAGTTTTGGAGCAGCAGAACTCAGAGTCCTTTGGTTGCAGAGGAGTCCTTGTGTCAGAAGCTAGGTTGTACTCTTATCTTATTCACTGCTTGTTCATAAAGAGAATTCTTCTTCCAATTTTGTATTGAGTTTATTTCATGTATATTGGTTTATTGAATATGTTTGATTATGTTATCTATATGATTTTCATCTAACCTATAATATATATATATGCATGAGATATTACTTGAAGGATTTGCTCTTTGCAGGTGGAGAAGTACATCCCTAGAAGCTTTGGAGAGAAGTGCAGCGAGAGAAGATCAAGCTTGGATCAACCGCTGCTAATCGGGTAAGTCAAAGTTTTCTTCCTATTCTCTTTCCATTCCCTGTAAAAGCTGATTGTCTGCAAGTTAGTAGTAAGTCGGTAACCCCAGACCGTAGGTTACAAGGGTGCTTTATCCTGAACAACATAACTGGTGACTCCGCTGGGGAGCCCAGCCTGCTGTGGGTTCATCTTGTAGGTTCTTGACCAGTATTTGCTCTGATTCTGAGTGTGGTTCCTTTATCTTGCATTTTATTTGCAATATAGTATGTCTAGAGACCTTTTTCTATTTTTCTTTGATTTTTTTTGTTGTATATGCGGGTTGCTATTATACACAGTCGCGTATAGCAACTTGTATACGCGGGTTTCTCTATAAGACAGTCGCATATAGTACACGAGTTTCTCTATAAGACAAGCACGTATATCCTGTAGCAACAATTTTTTTTTGGTAGGGTTTGCTTGTCACTGTCTTGTCTGATTTTTGTCTTCTTAGGGGTCTTTTGTTGTTGGCATAATTCTGCAAGTCCATAGTCCTGTACATGCCATACTTTTCGCTTGTTGTTAAGCCTCTGAGTTTGATTTGTTTGGATCTTCTTTCATCCAGTGATTTGAAGTTGGCCCTCCTGCTTGGCCTATGAGTTCAGTGGTATGTATCCAAGTCAGTGATTAGGGCTTTAGATACCTTATTCTCCGTGTTGCTTTGTGTAGTGTCAGTTAGCCACTTGTTCTTTAGTAAATCTAGTAGATTTTATTCATTAGTTTTCCAAGTCAGGTTTTTTACCAAGTTTCCTTCCCATTTGGTTGAAGTTTGGTTATTGTAGGTCCTATATACTTCATTTTTCTTTTGATATGTTGTGATCATTCAAACTTACTCAAAAAATTGCATTTAGATGCATTGTAGTTTTTGAAGAATTTGAAAAAAGTGAAAGAAAAACATTTTATGCTTTTGCATATAGTTGCATTGAGTAGTTTTCTTTTCAGTATTTTCAAATAAAATTTCAAAAATTATAAAAAGTCTTAGTTTTCTGACACTTAGTTTTAATTTCATTAGCTTGCATTTACAAAAAGAAAAGAATTTTGGTTTAAGTAGTTGTATTTTGCTTTGGAAGTTGCTTTATACATCATTTTAATTTTCTTATCGAGTCTATAATATCACAGTCCTTCATGCCATTTACCTTTTGAATAAGAACAACCTTTAAAATAAACGATATAATTTAAAATTTATTAGTAAGTTTTATTTTATAGGGTCATACACCAACTAGCCTAGGCTAGACTTGTGGAATAGGGAGTTTAAACTCTCCACAAGTGTTTAAATTCAAACGTAGTTAGCCAATCGATAAGTAAACCCTTTCCTATGTTGGTTGTATCTAGGAAGCTCCTCTCAAATGGGAGTTAAGAACGAGGCTGCATGGAGGCTTGGATTGAGGAGATAACCCTCCGATTCCTTGTTAAAGCGTAGACCAAAGTTTTTGCGCATCTGAGGATTCTGTCCTAGACAGAGTTTCAGGATTTTCTACTCTGCTCATGCGTATGAACCAGGCTTACGACTATCCCCCCAGATTGTCAATATAGTTGATGTAGCATATAGTATCTCGGACATCTAGGGTTCATACACAGGTACACCGGAAGGATATTTATGGTTGACCTTGGATGGGCTTGGAAGGTAACCCTTGTAGAAAGTGTGGGAGGGTAGTGGGTGATTCCTCCGCTTGTGCCTAAGAACATATTCAAGGACGCCAAGTAACCGTCTCTCAACTTTCTTCTGGAAAGCATATCTTATACCTCTTGTGATTGTTGAGACTTTAGGAAATTTTGTAGTGATTGCTCTGTGGTTTGTTTGTGTTTAGCCGGCCTTAGGGTGTGAAGAGTCAAATTTCCAATCGTGGAAGACCTACCTTTCAGAAGGTCAAGAAGGTTGTAAAACCTTCCTTCGCTTGTTACAGTGGAACCTCCATCACCCCCTCAAAGGAGAAGATTAGACATAGACGGTTCTTTCGAACCGAAAGGAATTAGTGAAGTTCCGGGTGAACCAGAACTTAGGACAAACCAGGTTGATTCAACCCCAGTAGAGATAGAAGACTTGCAGGCTGATGAGTTTGCGAGAAACTTTAATTCACCTCTTACTAACCTAAATGATCCAGTGATCGTCCAGTTTTGTCCTTTCAATTCACCTGTGATTGGTGTTTCTGTGGGCAGACTAATGTTTAGTGCAGGAGAAAGTCCTTCGACCTCCACCTCAGCCGCTCCGACTGAAGGAGTACCACCTCCCCGGTTGGGTGTCCCTAGAGAAAACATACCTATTACTCCTTTAACTCTAGCTAGTCGGGTGGTTCGACCACCAACTTCAACAAATGTAGTAGGCACTTCTGGTAGGCTGGTCACTAGGATCCCTAGTGTACCTTTGGTTTCAACTTCTTTTGCACACACTGCTCAGAGTGGTCCAGTGGGATCCTCTTCATTTGTCTAGGTTTCCCTTGGAATGGGGGGCACATTCCCCCATTCGCTCCATATATAGGTCCCACACCTACATATGTAGGAGTGCAATTCAGAAACACTAACCCTTATGGTCAAGGTTTCCAAACGTCGGTTTTGGCTCCCTTCATGAGCTCTTCTTTTTCGCTTTTTAGTGGAGGGATACCTGCTCCTATTTTCCAAACCCTAGTTTCAACTGGGACAACTCGAACCTCATACACTGCACCACATAATCCACTAGCTTATGGGTGGAATCCTTTCCAAAGTAGTCCGACTACTTCGCAACCGGTAGCAGGGGGCAACCCCGCCTTCACATTTGGGAACCCGGGGACAAGTCCTTCTACTTCCCAAGCTGGTACTTTTCATGCTCCGGTTAGGCCCAATCTTCCTTTCCTGGCAACTTTGAATTTGCCATATTTGTCCAAGCTAATGAATCATCCGATGAGACATGATGCCTCTTGGCCACTTGTTCCTACCAAGCTACCTTCAGATATCCCAAAATTTAAAGGTAAAGTTGGTGAAGACCCAGGGGCTCATATCACCACTTTTCACTTATGGTGCTCCTCCAACTCACTGAACGATGACATCGTTCGGTTGATATTGTTCCGAAGAACTCTTACTAGTGCCGCAGCAAAGTGGTACATTGAACTGCCCTCTGTTGTGTTTGGTATTTTTTGGGACTTAACCAATGTACTCCTTAACCATTTCCAACTTCATGTCTGGTATGATGCTAGGACAGACTTATTGTCCACCTTTCGGCAGGACAAATCCACTCATATTTCGGATCACATCCAAAAGTGGAGAAGGCAGAAGAGGCTCTTTAAGGCCACTATCCCTCTCGAGTTCTTACTAGAATGGTTCTTTAAGTCCTTATTGCCATATATATATAAGGATGTATCCACTTCAGGAGTAACTAATGAGGAAGAGGCTATCCTCAGGGCCCAACAGTTAGATTTGATATACTCTTAGTCTAGTATTCTATGTGAAATCATCCCTGATGCACCGACACCAATCCATAGTATTGGAAAACCTAAGCCTGGACCCCATGCCAATGGTGTGGTTGGTTCATTGAAATCTCCCACTGTGGAGTCTTTGGCTAAACAACTCCATGAGTTGTCCATCAAACACTCTACGGCAGAGGCAGCAAAGGCTGCCCCCTCACTCCAAAATGAAAATATTTTTTCACAATCCTCCCAAAAGGGAAATTAACAACCCAGTGGGAAAAATAAAAAGGGGAAGAAAGGTGAGGGAAACCAAAACAAGCCAAAACCCACAAACAATGCTGATGGGGGGAAAAAAGAGAAAAAGAAGGTGAAATTTCCATGTAAGTTGTGCTACAAAGATCACCTGACCCATCAATGTCCCCTTATGGACCAAGCTCAAAAGCTTCTCAAAAGCCAACAACCAGCTGTCCTGAAGGATCCTTTTCCCCAAGGACAGAATTCAGCTTCAGCTTCAAATGTAGCAGGGGGCACCCCAAATGCTCATGACCCAAATTATATCAACATGGTTCGATCCCATACATTACTCCAGACTAGGAACAAGAACTATGAGACTGAGGCTCCATAGAAGGGTAAGTCTATAGGTGAAACTTATAACCCTCTCACAATTGAAAAACCTGCCAAAACTATGCCCAAGATACCAAAGGGTATCTTTAAGAAAACAATGCACAATCACAATTCTAGGGCTGCAGCCAATTACTCTGTAGTTGAATATTTATCCCAAACCCCTTGTGCGATGTCAGCTTTAGAGGTGTTACAGAGTTGTCTCTCCTAGCGAAATGCACTCTTAGTAGCCTTAGGTAGTATGGATTCATCGAGCCTCATGGTGAAGTTTAATTTTTCCGACGTCAAAATTCGCCTACCATATCATGTGGCCTTATCGATAGATGTCATCCATGGTGGAAAAACCATTGGAAGGGCAGTTGTCGATGAGGGCGCTTCCACATGTGTCATGTCCTTGTCTTGCTGGAAGGCTCTTGGATCTCCAGAGCTAGTTCCATCGAACACCCTACTTACTGCTTTCGACGGAAGGTCATTTCGTCCACATGGTATCCTACCAGCTTTCGAAATAAAGTTGGTAGGGAAGGCAATGTCTGTTGAGGTAGAGGTGATTGATGCACCTTCGGATTATAACTTGCTCCCGGGGAGAAGTTGGACTTATGCCATGTCCGCTATTGCCTCAGCCGTTCTTTAGGTAGTAGTGTTTCCACACGAAGGGAAGTTGGTTATTGTAGACCAACTCAGTGTTACTCGAAAGGGATTCATGGAAACTAATGAGTCCATCATGCCATTGGTTGATCAGGTTAAACCTGCTTCAGAGAGCTTAGGGGTTGGAATGTATGCATCATTGATGGGCACATTTGATTTTCCAGCTCTTATTAATTACTTAGGTTCTACTAGTGTTGGGAAGTCTATTGCAACGGTGCTCGATAGAATAGACCCTTGGGTTCTTCCTTCCCGTCATGAACCTGAAGTGCCCTTATCGATAGCAGAAATAGATTATCAAGCTATCATTCATACCACTATTGATCCCATTCCGATCCCTCTCACAGTCTTAGAGGAGCTGGAAGAAGCCTATCTTCCTGCTTGGGCAGAGAACTCTTTGCATACTGAAGATTGCTTAGATATGTTTTTTCTATCTAACGAAGCCATTCTGGAAGGCTTGTGCGGACGAGATAAGATCTGCGAAGATATTTACCATCGATCCTATTTTCTTCCAGAGTTAAGCAGTATTGAAAATCAAGAGTTCCATATGAGACTAGAAGGTGATGCTGATACACCCATTAATCCCTTACCTAGGGAGGGAATATTTGTTGAGGGGAATATGACAAACATTTCCGTTACTATTCCTATCAACATCTCTGCAAACCCAAACGTTGTGGAAAATGTACATATTGGTGCAAACCGTTCTCCAGAGGAGATTGCTATCTATACAACCTTGTTTAAGGAATTCCATGACGTGTTTGCCTAGTCATATGAGGAGTTGCCAAGCATAGATCCATCGATAGTCAAACATGAAATCCGAACCTATCCTGATGCCAAACCATTTCAACAAAAACTTAGACCTGTCAATCTGCGTAAAACCGCAGTTGTTAAGGCTAAAGTTGAAAAACTGTTGAAAGCCGGTTTCATTTACCCAATAGCTTTGATGGAATGGGTATCCAACCCTATTCCTGTAAAAAAGAAACAAGGGATGATACACGTTTGTACTGACTTTCATGATTTAAACAAAGCTTGTCCTAAGGATAACTACCCCACACCATTCATAGATCAAATCATTGGTGCTTGTGCAAGGAGTGAAGTCTTTTCATTTATGGATGGTTTCTCCGGGTATAATCAAATTCAAATTAAACTGAAAGACCAACATAAAACAACTTTCATTTGTCCTTGGGGTAGATTTGTGTACAAGAAAATGCCTTATGGATTGAAAAATGCAGGGGCTTCCTTTCAACGGGCAATGAATTTTTCCTTTCATGACATTAAGTCTATTGTCGAACCCTAAGGCTTGATGATCTGCCAACACATTCTCGTAAGAGGATCGATCACCCAGATCACTTGCGTTTAATCTTTGAATGATGCAGATACTACAAAATTCGCTTGAATCCCCACAAGTGCGTTTTCTGTGCCAAGTCAGGTAGACTGCTTGGGTTCATTGTTTCTAACAAAGATATTTAGGTGGATCCTTTGAAAGTTGAGGCCATAGTAAATTTTCCTCCTCCTCTTTCCATCAGGAAGCTTCAAAGTCTGCAAGGGAAGTCCAAATTTCTTTGACGTTTATCGTGAATTATGCTAAGATCACTAAAGGTTTCATGTGCCTATTGAAGCAGGACACCCGATTTGTATGGGATGAAATCGCACAACTTGCGTTCGAGGATTTAAATAAAGCTTTGTTGTTGGCACCATTATTGTGTCTGCCAGATTACTCTCATGATTTTATATTGTATTTGGTCGCATCCGAGTCGACCATAGGGGTAGTACTAGTCCAGGAGGATGATAAGCTCCAAGAGCATGTCGTCTACTATCTTAGCTGTGCTTTAGCTGGCCCTGAACTTAGGTATTCCCATGTCGAAAAGTTGGAATTAGCAGCTGTGTATGCTATTCAGAAGTTGCGTCACTACATCTTACTAAGGACTATGAAAGTAGTGGCGGATATTAATCCTTTCTAATATGTTTTGTCCCGACAGATAGTTGGAGGAAAATTCAACAAATGGATAGTCATTCTCTAGGAGTTTGACTTAGATTTCCAATCTGCCAAATCCAAAAAATCATTTGTTTTTGCGGAGTTCATTGTAGAATTTTTGGTTGAGGAAGATGTAGCCATTGAAGAAGACTCATTCCCAGATGAGCACATCTTTTTGATTTCCACCTCTGACCCTTGGTATGGAGATATACTTGTCTATCTCCAGACTCTGAAGTGCCCTGCAACCTTTTCGCGGGAAGAACGGCGCAAATTACGCTTACATGTAAAAAACTACCTCATTATTGGAGATACTTTATATCATAGAGGGGTAGACTTTGTTTTGCATCGATGTCTTACCCACGAAGAGGCCGAGATTGTCCTAAATGATGCCCATAGCAGAGCATGTGGGGGTCATTTATTTGGGTTAGTAACGACCCATAAGATCTTATGTGCTGGTTATTTCTGGCCCACGATCTTTAAAGATTGTGTAGAAGCCGTGAAGCACTGTCATCCTTGTCAGCTTTGCACCAGAAATATACGGTCACATCCTGCTCCATTATTTCCCGTCTTCTTAGTGGGCCCCTTCACTAAGTGGGGGATAGATTATGTGACATGCAACCCAGTTTCGGCTGGGGGGCACAAATACATCATTGTCGCTGTAGATTACTTCACAAAATGGGTAGAGGCAATGCCCACCTATAAAGCTGATGGGGAAAGTGCAGTTTTTTTTGTTTTCAACCAAATTATCGCATGTTTCTGTATTCCTAAAGAGATTGTCACTAACCGTGGCAGTCTCTTCCAAAACAACATGATGATTGAATTGACCACTATGCCAGGGTTTAAACAGGAACATTAGTCTTCTTTCTACCTGCAAGTGAATGGTCAAGTCGAGGCAGTAAATAAAACCTTGAAGACTATTCTCATGCGCACTATTAATGCATCCAGGTCAAATTGGCACATCATGCTGTATCCTGCACTTTGGACTTATCGAACCAATGTGAAAACTGCCACAGGGTTTTCTCCTTTCTAACTCGTTCACGGGGTGGAAGCAGTAACCCCAGTTGAATGTGAAATCCCATCTTTAAATATTGTTATTCATGTGCTACTTGATACGACTAAGTTGGAAGAAAGTTTGTTACACTTATAACATCTAGATGAACAACGTAAGGATGTGCTGACAGCAAACGAGGCTCATAAAAATAGGGTAAAAAATCAGTATGATAAATTGGTCAAACCTAGTATTTTTTTTGAAGGGGAGCTTGTCTTGCTTCGGGATCAGGACAAAGAACCCCTGGGGGCAAGGAAATTAAGGTCTATGTGGTTAGGACCTTATGTCATGTAAAAAGTTTTGAAGAAAAGTGCATATGAATTAACTGATTTCGAGGGAAATAAGCTGCCTAAGCCTAGAAATGGGCTCTACCTGAAAAAGTACTATGCCTAGGCTTAGCACTTTTTCTTGTATTTTTAATGTATGTAACTTAATGTAAAATAGTTTGTTAGTTTGTGTTCTTATATCATATGTTGGTTTCTATAGATGCCTTCTGAGTGGTTCATAGGTTTTGCAGATGGCGCTAGTCACCACACTTGCAACCTGGCTTCGGTCGCATGGGTTATTTACTCACCCTCAGGATGACTAGTTGCCTCTGGAGGCGCTTGCCTAGGTCTTGCTACCAATAATGTGGCCGAGTACAGGGACGTCATTGAGCTTTTATGGTATGCCTTGTCACGAGGAATTACCTAGCTGGAAGTTAGGCTTGACTCTCAACTTGTAGTTTCCCAGCTCAATCGAGCTTATCAGGTGCGAAACCCTATTCTACTACGTCAGTTTATGCAACTTAGGTTATTGGAAAGAAATTTTGATTTTATTACATTTAATCATATTCCAAGAAATCAAAATTCATTAACTGATGCATATGCGAATTATATCTTGGATTGGCATT
>LPNX011138184.1:129400-140877 GCA_001517045.1 Pseudotsuga menziesii
TCCATAAAATGCTCCTAGGTCTAAGCTTGACCACCTTGGTCATCCTGACCACCTTGGCCACCCTGATCATCCTGGTCATCCTTCTCTCAAGCTTCTTCAGCTTGTTTAGCTGCAACAGCCTCAACAGCCTCTATGTACACAAGCATTGCTCTGGCTACCCTTCTCATAAGGCATATCTAGATAGGTGGGATACCAACCACTAGCTCCTGCATAACGACATGGATCTACTCAATACGTAAAGTAGGTACTATTTGGGTAAGCCTGGCCAGCTTCCCCTCAAAAACCCTAATCAAACCATGATCCTCTCCTGCCACTGGTCGCACATACATACGAGGATGCCCAACAGGGCGGGCTGGTCCAATATCTGCATTTTTAAACATTTAAAGGATTAAAACTCTTATACATATGTATATATCTTGATGACTAAAATTCATAAAAATTTAAAAACTTGAAAAACCAAAATACCTGACGCTCCCCATGCTCCTCTAGGAGGGAGGACAAGGTCATTGTCACCCCGAAAATCCAACCCAGCATATGGAAACTGCTCCGGTATTGGTAGCTGTCGCTCCCACCATAGATAGAAGTCATCATCGTATACACTTTGAACCGATCCACTGCCACCCTGGCAAAGGAATATTTCTCCCCACCTACTCAGTCTAGGATGGCGGGGAGAGGAAACTGGTAGAGGTATTGCAGGACTAAGATCAGGCACTCTCTCAAAGAAAAAGGCTACCAATATGCTAGAATAATCAAAGTTTTTCTGTCGGCCTCTCTTACAGTCAGAGAGTTGCTTATTCATTATTGGGATTACTCCCGAGCACCAGTGAAATAAGGCTCCTTATATACATTCCACTGCAAGTCTCATTTGGTTTCGAGTTGCAAGATGAAGTGATGATGATCCTGCAACCCTCACTATTGTGCTTACCAACACTTGTAACGACAAGCTGCGAATATGGACAATAGGGATGCAAGTACCCCTTTTCTGCGTACCAGGCGCACAGTAAGTGTCAATATAGTTCTGAACACTTAGAAGGTCACCACCCCTACCGGTACCTTCCAAGTTGATAGGAGCTCCTCGTCGTGACAAACTGGATATGAAATAGATGTCTTCCAGTGTAATCTCTAAAATCTCACCTTGTAGGTCAAATGCACCTAGATCATGATCCCAGTAGTTTATCAAAAACTCCAGTAAGAGGACATTGGATCGCATAGGTGAGGTACAAAATAATTTAAGCAACCCACTTTGCCACAATGCATGCACCGTGGGGGAACTTCGAAGAGCATCTTGGTCCATGCCTTCATGCTCCCTCTCTCTCCACTCCAACACCATGTTTCAGCCTGTCAACAATGCCATATTCAAACATTAAATTCATTTAAAAAAATTTGATTTTGGCCCTAGATAGATTTTTTCTATGTCGTGCAGTATATGCGACTATCATTTGGACATGTCGCGTAGCATATGCAAGTTGCTTTCGATCAAGTCACATATAAAACACGTGTACACGACTATCTACGTTGTATACCCGCGTATACAACGCGACCGCCTTTAAACTGGCTTAAAACATCAAATTTTTTCATAAGATTAAAAATTTGCTGGGATGAAATGAAAGAGCATGGAGAGTTGATTTACCTGGCACTTGCGGATTTGAAAATCGTCTAGCGGTTTGACCACAACAAGCAATTGAAGGCAAAGGTAAAACTTGTCTATATTGGGTAAACATGTCAAATGGTGAATTTGATTTCTATTTTTGCACTATTTATAGAAATTATTTCAAAAAGTGGGTTTTTAACCTATAGTTTGTAATTTTTATTAAAATCAAATTAATACCATGTCATGTTTACCTAATGAAACAGGTCCAAGGTTATTCAAAGTCGTTTTTCACTCATATAGGGTAGGATGTTGATCATTTATATGCATTTTTGCATTTATACTTAATCTGCTTTAACCCTAGGATTACTACTTTGACCATAGACTATGGTATTTCAACCATTAGTACCTTGTCTATATCATTGTTCTTCTGTGGATAGGGATTTCCTAACATGAGTACCCTAGCTTAGAACACATTTATTGTCTTTTGGTACTCATGCCGCATTTGTCGTAGGTTCAGGGGAGCCTTATTAGCTATTTTTCACGCCAAATTGAGCCTCATTTTGGTCTCTTTTTACAAGCTATCCCCTTTATAAGGCTCCCCGCCCTTATGAAGTTTCTTTAGGCCCAGGTCTAACTCCTTAAAATAGACTTTTTTGCCGAGTAAACTTGTCCATGCAGGCTCGTTAAGAATATGTGAATGGGCATCCACATTGGTGGTAGGTTATCTCTTTGTCGGACCATGTGGACTAATACGAGAAAGGATCACTCTCTTTTTTATGGAATTGAAAAGAGTATTCTCAGGCATAGGTTTATCACTTTTCTAGACCTGCGGGACTAAACTTACGGAAAAGGAACACCCGGTATGAGCTTAGTTTTCTCTTTTTCGTGCTTTGGACCTAAACATGAAAAAGATTCTGAGTGTACTTTATGTCTTTGTCATGCTCGTTAAACAACAAGAACAAAACATCCAGTTTACCGTTGTAAGCCCCATTTTTTGTACTCAAATGGATCTTTTCGAGTGATCTTGCTTTCCTTAACACTTGTAAAACTCAAGCTATAAGCTGCTCTTGAAGGAGCGTTGGGTAGGTGGTAATTTAACCTTTTTCGGACCTCCCTGACTAGGTATGAAAAAGGTTCACCTTTTCTTCTTCGGAAGTTAAGAGAGCTCTTCTGATATATGTTTTATACTTTTTTTGGTTTTAGGAGACTAAATTGGACGAAAAAGGACCCCCCTAGAATCCTCTTTGGATTTTTCAGAATCTCTAAACATGAAAACACCAAGCGAGCATGTACTAGTTCGGGCTCGTAAAATCCACGAATAAGTGACATTATCAAGCATTATTCCTTCTTCTCTTCAAGCTTGTCAAAAATGAAGAGAGATTTGAGTTGACTTTCCTGGACTAGTTAAAATTTAATAGGAAAGATAAGGAAAAAGTTTTCTCTTTGGGTTACATTCGATGGCAGCATGTCCTCCTTGAACATAGCACCCTCTGAACTTTTCGATACTCATGTCTCAGTTTACATTTTCAGTTTAGCTATCACTTCGAGTTTCTTACTCTTCCACTTGTCATTTATGCCCGGGGAATCTGATCATGCCTTCTACATGATAGATAAGTCTAGTTGTCCTATCTGCAAAGTTAAAAGCTGCCTTGGGTCATCTTTGTGTCGTGCTCACTGTTCAAGGATTTATCCCCATTTCTACTTATTATCCTGATTCCATCATTATCCTATCTGATATCACTTGTGTTTACCTTCCTTTATCTAGTTCCTAGTCACTCTTGTGATCCGTTGGAGGATCTATTGCCTTCCTCATCACATCATGGTTTCTCATCATCATTTCCTGAAGACGAAGACCTAGAGTTTTGACGATGGTACCCTAGGATTCACTTTTATTATTGGTGAATTCCTTTGCTTTAGTTGTTAATTGTCACCTATTGATTAACAATTTGTTGAATCATTTCCATGTTTAACTTCAACACATCTATTCACATGGCCTGGATTGTACTGGTTCCTTTAGATTTTGACGAAGAACTTAGATTCACATATATAACCTAAGTTGCGCAAGATTGTGTTGTGTTCACTTACACAGCTTCTGGATTTTTGAAGACTCATCATTATTGTATATTGTGGCTTCGATCCACCTTTGTAATATATGTGGTCCTATACCCATATCTAATGATGTACTCAAATATTGTAAAGAAGCTAGTGTTCCAGTATATTGAACATGGCTTCCTCATATATGATTTTATATATGACATTGATATGTATTTGTTTCAGGTAATTCCTTTGCTTCCTTGGACTTCTGAGTTCTCCAAGATATTGATTATAATGTATTTCGGCCATCGCTTCCCTCTGACCTCACAAATTAGGGGGCATATGTTATCAGCCAAAATGACACTTCTTCGTCTGAGTATCGACATTCTTCATGTTGGTACACAAAAGGACAAATTTGGATTGAAGTGGCCAAAACACTATAGATGGGCATGACCTTTGATGCATTATCCTTAAACCAGCTTTGTATATTTTTATTATGAATTTTGGGTTGCATACACGCCTATATGCATTGCAACTCACGTATCATACGCGAGTATTTGCATTGCAACCCATGTGTACTTGCATACGCGAGTTCCCTTTGAGAAACTCGTGTATCATACGCGAGTTGCCTATATTAATACCCATGTATACCTTAATTCGACATTAAAAAATATAAATCGAAATTAGATGAGATTAGTTGAGGCCTAATCCATAACTATCCCAACTATCTCAACCATCCCAACCTTTGAAACCACTCTATTTCCCAAAGTATAAATAGAGGCCTTGGGGTGGGTGCTAGTGAATCAATTTTGGAGAGCAGAGTTATGCTAGTGGTATACCTTCATAGTTTTGGAGCAGCGAAACTCAGAGTCCTTTGGTTGCAGAGGAGTCCTTGTGTTAGAAGCTGGGTTGTACTCTTATCTTATTCACTGCTTGTTAATAAAGAGAATTCTTCTTCCAATTCTGTATTGAGTTTATTTCATGTATATTGGTTTAATGAATATGTTTGATGATGTTATCTATATGCTTTTCACTAACCTATAATATATATATATATATATATGCATGAGATATTACTTGAAGGATTTGCTCTTTGCAGGTGGAGAAGTACATCCCTAGAAGCTTTGGAGAGAAGTGGAGCGAGAGAAGATCAATCTTGGATCAACCGTCGCTAATTGGGTAAGTCAAGATTTTCTTCCTATTCTCTTTCCATTCCCTGTAAAATTTGATTGTCTGCAAGTTAGTAGTAAGTTGGTAACCCCAGACCCTAGGTTACAAGGGTGCTTTATCCTGAACAATGCACATGAAAATGCATAGAAAAATGAAGAAAAAGTGATAAGAAGTGGGATACGATTCTTCTCTCAATTCGAGGGTATAAGGGATTGATGATTAATGTCCCTATGAGAAGAGTCTCTCTAGACTTGCAAAATTAGGGTGTCAACCAGCAACCCTAAAGGTTCATTGAGAGAGCCTAACAAAATTAAAGTAGAGATTCAAGGCCCTTCATGAGAAGAATTCCACAAGGGAATGTTTTCCAACCATATAAAATTAACAAAATCTAGATAACTATACCCAAATCAACAAGTAGAATTCACTTACCTAGCACCATTCAACATAGATAGAGATGGTCTGACCAATATCTAACAAATATGAGCAAAGCATAAACCTTAGATCACCTTTGTGCCTGAATTTTGTCCAACTATTCTAGCATCAACATGTATGAGCACAAAAATCCTAGCATCATCCACATTCCACTTCACAAGCCAAAGAGAAATCTCTCCAAGAGGTACGTCTCACATCATAAGCCCATATAACAAGAGAAAAAGAAAAATTATCATATTTGATCCCACTTGTATTGTGTTAAAATGAAGCGAGGAGAGGTTTATTTATAGCCTCTCCTTTTTTTTAACCATGGGAAGAACAACCTCCCAAGAGTATATCCAATAGCCTGCAAGCCGGATATACCAATAACTTATGACTTAGCAGGGGTCGAGACATCCCGAAGCCCACCGGGGTGAGCCTCTATCCCAGAGGTCGCCTACCCTTCGAGCCTTGTCACAACAGGCCAATGAGAAACCCTACCCCTCGTTGGTTTTGAACCTGTGAGCTCTAGGGAGATAACACATGTTCTTAACCATTAGGCCCACTCAAGTGCTCTAGGTTTATTTATAGCCTCTCACACTTAGTTTTACAAAATATCTAGGGCTACATGCCTTAAAAATTCAAATTGAAATTATAAAATGTCAACTTAACAATATAACATAAAATAATATAAAATAGCCTAAAATAGGCTTATAGTAGACTACCTGAGGTATTTCCCCCCTAGGTGAAAAAAACTGCTAAAACGAACGATTCACTCCGAACAAAAGGATGGAGTGAGCTGGAAGGAGGGCGTCATGCCCCATCTAACCTTGAAATGGTGTAAAATCCCTCAATGGCCTCCTCAAAGCAACATGTACGACCTAGGAGGAAAGAGACGTCCTCTAAGGAAGGAGACCTAGAAGAGAAGGAACCATGTAGTTGAAGGGTCAGTATGGTGTCTAGGGTGGCTGTGAAGAGAGACCGAGGTATCATAGATGAAGCAAATTCCACCAGAGTAAACAAACAAGGTGTGGGGTCATGTGACCTACTGATCAACCCCTAGGAGCCTTGGACACCAACCTAGGGGTTAAAACCCCAACAAAGGGATTTCGATAGTGCCATTAATCCATAGTACTCCTAAAGGAAAGACCAAAAGGCTTGGCCATGACCACCATTGCTGAATAACACCCCTCTTGGTTGAAAAAATGACCTCTCTCTCCGTGGGGCATATCTGAAGGTGCACTGAGTACAAGTGCAACGTAATAGATAACAACGATCAAACATTCCTTTGTACTACTTTGGATTACCTCTAAGTTATTTAGCATTTTAGCACATGCTTATTACAATCTTCAAAGGGAAAATATGCTTATCATATCCATTTTAAGAAACACTTAATCCATTAATAAACATTCAACTTTCATAATCAGAGCATACATATTAAAAACAAATGATAAAGTATGCAAATAAAACCAATACCTATCTTTATGAACATTTCTCTACTCGATATGGGTATCGCAGGCAAGATTTAACTCACCATCTTCTTCACACACCCAAGGTGTGTGTGTGTGTGTGTCTTCTTGATCCCATATAATATATAACATGATTCTCTACATAATAAATTCATTCAAGTTTCCTCTTCTTTAAAGTTACTCACTCTCTATGTTCAAACATCTCCTTTGTTAAGTCGTCCTTTGGGTGATCCATCATTTGCTAAGGCTTTCTTGCGCAGGGATAGTGCAGACTTGGAATCTCATTGCCATTGTGTCCAACTAACGACCTCTAATATAACATAGTTCATGGTGATCAAGTTGTATCATAGGGTCTTAGTGTCATTATAGTAACATTCTCCTTTTTTGCTTCCAAACTTTAAGCAACCACCATCTATTTGTAGAAATTGAGGCTCTGATACCATGTGGAAACACAAGATAAGGATATAGCTACAAGACATTTCTCACAAGCACACACAAGAAGAATAGAGAGAAGAATAATGAGAATGAATCACAAGAGAAGTGGAGAATGATCCATAAATATTTCCATGTATTATTGATCAACATAGTGTACATAAATAATACATCCCCTATAGTTAAAATCAAGTTGCTTAGGAGACTACTCATGCTAACTCATAAAGCATGCTTACTAAATATGATAAACCCCCATATGTGACTAAAGAACTTTCCAAATCAGTCAAGAAGCTCATGAATTGGATAAAGCTTGAGTGAGTTGTCATGAGTGATGGAAAAACATGCTAATCTTGGAATTTGGAGAGAAAATCATGGAGGATGGGTTGGCCACAAAAGATAACAACTTACTAGTTGACTAGCTTTATCTTATCCACTGAAAAGTAGGAATAAAGTAGTATAAAGATAAAATATGTAGGAAGGTGCAATTACTAATATGGGTGGTCAATAAAGTTGGAAGAATCTAATCAAAATCAATATAAAGGATCTCCTAGGGTATTAGTATGGCAACTATTGACCAAGTGGTCCAAGTGGATGCCAACTATCTAGGCTAGCACATAGGAAATTAACCAGAAATGATTAATTATTGTTATCCTAAGTATTGAGTGGCTTTATAATGTTCTAACACCCCCCTTTAAGTCTGAATTTATGATGGAGTATCTGAAATAATAAGAAATATAGATCTATATAGGGCCCAACAACAAGGCTATGGTCACCCTTTACAATTATTTTAATCTAGAAAAGTGAGGGAAGAGGCAAAACCACATGGGGAAAATCCTCCCTCAAGAAAGGACAAGGAAAAAAATGAACAACATGTCTTCATTACATTTTTTCTTCAGTTGAGTGAGCTAAATGAACTGTTTATGGTGGAAGAACTTGATGAAGAAGTCATGAACTCGATGATCATGCGCTAGAGTGTAGTATATGCAAGAAAGAAGAGGAGAGGCTCCTTGTAGATCATCATTTGATGAAAGAGTATTATCTAAATACTTCTTGCTGATAACATACTCTGATCTGCAAACAAAATCTAAAAAAGAAAAGAGATTTGTGCATACTCCTTCCCAAAAAGCAAAAAATTCAACACAATTAGTTCTTTGTATAGTTGTAAAATGGTGAAATGGACAATGTATCTTCTTTTCAAACTGTTGTAGCACCTTCCAATTTTTGAAATGAAGCTGAAATGAATCTAAAATATCACAAATATTATCATATTGAGCAACAAATACCAAACGTATAGTGTCTCCATGATGATACAAGGCTAAAGTAGGAAAATGATGAGCAACTGGGGAAAACTGATGAATGTGTAAATTTGATTGATAAATGGATTTGAAATATGAACCATAGATGTTTAGATCACATCCAAACATGTGTAACATAAGTCCAAGGATGACTAATTTCATGGATAACCAACCAATGAAAAATAGAAAAGACTTAAAACTATTAGATATAAGTAACACCGCATAGGGAACCGATAAGGAATCAATTAGTGAACTTGGGGTTTGTATAGTCTTAAGAGTATTCAAAGGATGGGTAAATGGTATGGATGATGTCATAGCATGCATATCAACTTGCAAACTTTCTTCTAAATCATATTCATAATTATTTGAATAGAGTGAGATAGAGATGGATAAAGACAAGTCAAGATCTAGTGAAAATACACAATCATTGAGAGATGGATCTATGTTGAAATATTGTAACTTCGAAGAATATTCTATATGTATCTTTTGTGGTCCCTGATGGTCCTACTAGGAGAACCACTTGTATTACTTTGTACCCCGATGATTCTAATCGGAAGAACTAATAAGAGTCATGAGGTAGTCCCCTCTAATTGTAAAGGTGGGTCATTAGCACCCCAGTGTGGTTACTTGAGCCTACATGTGTAACTCGAGCCTACATGATTTAACTCGAGCCTACATGTCAAATGAGTTAGTTAAAGTGAACAGATGAATATAAATAGACGTGTGGTGCTCCTCACTTGAGACACACACTCTCACTTGTGTAGCGCATTAGTGGAGAAGAGAAGTAGCTGGAGAAGGAGGAGGATCAGGCTTTGATCTCCTTGCTGGTTTTATCTTTTATCTTTTATCTTTTTGGGGCATTTATATTGAGGAAGATTTTGCTGGGTTTTTCCCTTTAGGGTTTTCCCAGGATAAATCTTTGTGTTCCTTTTGTATGGTTGTGCTTGTCTATCTTTCAGTGATCCTGTTTATATGCTTTTGTTATGAAAATGAAATGAAGTACTGATGTCTTAGCTAAGTATATGAAAAGTTAACATGGTATCAGAGCCACCCTGAAAAGAAGACATTGTGCAGCTACATAATCTAGGGCTTCTTAATTTTTGGTTCTCTCTCCACAATCGATCAACAAAAGAAGGTTAGGCTGACTCTCCATTGAAGGGCGCATCTTTCTGTCGAAGTGGAATTCGATTTCGAGCATTTTCAGTTTTTGGTGTGGGAAATTAGGGCTTCTTGCAGAAGAAGAATTTTTGAGTGAGCCCAACATAGGATTTCTCTCCTCATCAAAATCGAATTTTAGAGACCTGGATCAATATTTTTGGTTGGGTGAAACTCCAGGCAAGTCAAACCCTAGTTTGACCCGGAGCTAGAAAAACCCTAAATACTAAAACTGCTAAGTTTTGGTATTCACTATATCCCAGTATTGGTGAAGGTTCAGGAGCTAAAAATTACAGACACTGAATATATAATCCCGATGAACACTGTGTCCAAAATTCAGCCTCAGATTCGCTATATTATAGGAGATATGATCCCTCCAAGTTAGGGTTCCAGCCTCTTCCAGAATTCATCCCTAAACAGGATACCTAGGGAAAATTGATATATCGTGGGCTACAGAGGTCCAAATAGAATTCCTGAATCTGTTCCAGAAAGAGCATGAACTTTAATTTCTGTGGTATGAATTTCAGAACCTGAAGATGAACCAATGACACGTGGCATGCCGTACAACTTCACTGTTCTAAACAGTCCTATAACAAGTCACCTTGGGAAAATGATCATAAATCCTAATTGGTGAAACTAATTCTGATGAAACCTATGGTGTTGGATCAGGGACATGCGAGGTTACCTTAGTGCGAAATTTCAGACACAGAGGAGTAGTAACTTCAGAGATATCACATAAACAACAACATGCATTTCTGCAGAAGAAATTGGAAAACTAGGGCTTCCTGTTCTGGGAGCTTCCCTCCATTGTTTTCAGAAAAGGAGTACATTGGACAGCTCCATTTGAAGAGATATATCCTTCTATCCAATCATATCTGAAAGATTCTAGTTTTTGAAAATTAGGGTTTCTTTGACAAACCCTAGATCAGCCAGCTCCGGAAGCAGGACGGACACCTCAAATCGGTAAGATCTAATCTTTTTCTATTTGCATTTGAGGTTCTCATTTCAAAGTGATCTATCACATCAGCTTGATGATAAGCTTGGTGAAGTTGAAAACTTCCAAGCATGAAAGTATTTGATCCCTCTGAAGAAAATGAATTGGACACCTACATGAGTAGAGAGGTTCCAGTTCTAGAGGGAGATGAGCCTCAAAGCCTTACACAAGAAGAACTTGATCAAGGCCAAGAAGATCACTGTTGATTCAATCACGGATCAATTTGTACCACAAGTGTCTTCCCTAAAGACACCAAATATGTTTGATTCCTTGATAAAGCTATTTGAAGATAAGAACATAATTCAGAAGATGGATTTGAGAAAATAGTTGAAGAATGTGAAGATCCAGAATGCATAACATCTTGAAGTGGTAGAAGAAGAAGCAGAGAATGCAGAAGTGGTGATAGCCACCTTGAATGGCCTCCCAGGATCATGGGATTCATTCATGTGAAGAATGTATGCCAGAAGTAAGTGATTACTTTCAGCTCGACTAATAAGAAGAGAAGAAGAAGATGGGAGCAATTGAAGATCAAGCTCTCACCATTCAAAGAAGATCCCTCAAGCGATGAGGAATATGAAAAACTCAATTCTTGAAGAACCTCTTATTCATCTTATCATTTGGATAAGAAATGATGATTTCATGAATGAAGAAGATGATGAAGCAGAATGATCAAGATGGAGTCTACCCACGAAACAAATAAAAGATAAGTATTCAATAGCCATTTCATGATATTGTTTTGTTATACATTTGATTGTATTCAGTTGATGTGTTATGCATGATAGATTGTTTACATTAATACTACTAATATGCATGTGATGGGTGAGTAGCTCATGGCGCTATACAACTCTCCAGTGCTACTTATCAAACCTTTTTGCTGACATATTGGATTAGTGCACAATCTCAATGATGTCATGGTAGAGATGGAA
>LPNX011138184.1:141008-188293 GCA_001517045.1 Pseudotsuga menziesii
TGAATAAAGAATGAAGATAATACTCCACTTCAGGGGGAGTGACTACAGAAGATATCTGAGTTCGACACGGTACGACATGATGGACAACTTCTTGATGGATCGAGACCTTACCAAGAGTAAAGTGGGTTCCAACCTTCAAAGTTGAATGCAGAAGACTAGGATATGTTGATGATCTGACAAGACGAACTCATGGAAGATGTTATGATGAAAGAATACTAGAATGATGTATGGGATATAGTTCCCAAACCAGAAGGAAAGAGGATTGTATCCTCCAAATGGATATACAAAATAAAGCATGCAGCTGACGGAAGTATCGAGAAGTATAAAGCAATATTTGTGGCCAGAGGTTTCTTTCAGAAAGAGGGAATTAATTCTGAAGAGACACTTACTCCAGGAAGCAAGGTACACTTCCTTCAGAACTATCATGGTAGTTTCTTCCATGGTGAAGTAAATACAAGCCTTCCTTAATGGTATGATTGAGAAAGAGTCTTACATCGAATAGTCATGAGGATTTGAAGTTGAATCCAGATGGAATCATGTATGCAAGTTGAAGAAGGCCCTCTATGGCCTGAAGCAAGATCCCCGAGCTTGGTATGGAAGAATAGATAGTTTCTTGTTGAGCATGGGATTTACCAAGAGTAAAGCTGATCCTAACCTTTATCTCAAGGTTGTAGAAGATGAACTTGTCATCCTGTTATTATATGTGGATGACTTATCCTTGACAGGAAATGAGAAACAGGTCATGGAAAGCAAGAAGAAACTAGCAGAAGAATTTGAGATGAAAGACCTTGGGTTAATGCATTATTTCCTAGGTCTGAAAGTATGGCAAAGTTCAGAAGAAATATTTCTCAACCAGGGAAAGTATGCGGTAGAGATATTGAAGAGATTCAATATGCTGGAATGCAAAGTCATGGCCACACCCATGGACTCCAACCTGAAGCTGTTAGCTGATGACTCATCAGAGTTAGTGGATATGACTCATTACAGACAGATCATTGGGTCATTGATGTACTTAATAAATACCAGACCAAACATTTGTTTTGCTGTGAACACCTTAAGTCAATATCTTGTTCAACCAAGACGGGTTCACCTAGTAACTGCAAAACACGTGATGAGATATCTGAAAGGGACTATAGACTTTGGTTTATATTATGATGGTAGCCATGAGTATAGATTGTATGGATACACAAATGAAGATTGGGCTGGAAGTATCTCAGATAGGAAAATCACATTAGGTAGATGCTTTTGTTTGGGATCTGCTATGAATTCGTGGTTTAGCAGGAAACAGTCCAGTGTTTCTCGTAGCATGGCTGAAGCAGAATACATAGCAGATTGCTCTGCTAAGTTGTGAAGCCATATGGCTTCAGAAGCTGATATCAGGTCTATTTGAACTGAAGATGCCAATACTACATTGATTCTATGTGATAACGAGAGTTGTGATAACAGAGAACCCTGTGTTCCGTCATAACACATAGAAATCCGGTATTTCTACATTCAAGATAAAGATGCAGATGATGATGTTTCAGTATTTACATACTGTAGATACAGATGATGGTGATTCAATATTTCTATACTGAATATAGAGATGATGATGTTTCAGTATTCCCATACTGAAGATATAGATGATGATGATTTCAGCATTCCCATACTGAAGATATAGATGATGTTTTAGTATTTACATACTGTAGATGTAGATGATGGTGACATGATGATGCTTTTAGTACTCACATACTGGAGATACAGATGGTGATAGTTCAGTATTCACATACTGAAGATGTAGATGAATATGGTTTAGATGATGATGCACTGACAAAGCCTCTGTCTCGGGTAAAGTTCGAACACTTTCGAGACAAGCTTGGTATGGTTCAGAAAGACCTTCCCCAAAAGGGGGAGTAGTGATGTTGCAGTGGGATTGTATCATCCCTGGACACTTGCCCTAAAGTGATCCAAAGACCTCGGTCTTCGAGAATGAAGAGGGATTGTATCATTCTGGGACATATGTCCAGAAGTGATCCGGAGACCTCGGTCTTCGAGAATGAAGTGGGATTGTATCATCCCTGGGCACTTGCCCTAAAGTGATCCGGAGACCTCGGTCTTCGAGAATGAAGTGGGATTGTATCATCCCTGGGCACTTGCCCTAAAGTGATCCGGAGACCTCGGTCTTCGAGAATGAAGAGGGATTGTATCATCCTGGGACATATGTCTAGAAGTGATCCAGTGACCTCAGTCATCGAGAATGTAGCAGGATTGTATCATCCTTGAACTTCGGTTCAGAACAGATCCGGTGTAACTTTGGTCATTGAGAATGTGGCAGGATTGTATCATCCTTGAACTTCGGTTCAGAACAGATCCAGTGTAACTTCGGTCATCGAGAATGTGGCAGGATTGTATCATCCTTGAACATCGGTTCAGAACGGATCTGGTGTAACTTCGGTCATCGAGAATGTGGCAGGATTGTATCATCCTTGAACTTCGGTTCAGAACGGATCCAGTGTAACTTCAGTCATCGAGAATGTGGCAGGATTGTATCATCCTTGAAATTCAATTCAGAACGGATCTGGTGTAACTTCGGTCATCGAGAATGTGGCAGGATTGTATCATCCTTGAACTTCGGTTCAGAATGGATCCGGTGTAACTTCGGTCATCGAGAATGTGGTAGGATTGTATCATCCTTGAACTTCGGTTTAGAATGGATCCGGTGTAACTTCGGTCATCGAGAATGTGGCAGGATTGCATCATCCTTGAACCTCAGTTCAGAACGGATCCAATGACCTTGGTTGTTGAGAATGTGATAGGATTGCATCATCCTTGGACTTTAAGTCCAAAAGAGATCCAAAGGCTTCTTTGTCTTTGTACTGTGGGATGATGCTGATGATGCTGATGTTTCCTGATCGAAAGATCATTGTGTGATGATTATGATGATGTTTCTGATCGAAAGATCAGATGTTGTTGATGGTGATGATGTTCTCTGATCGAAAGATCAGAAGTTGCTACTGATGATGATGTTCTCTGATTGAAAGATCAGAATATGATGATGATGTTGTTGCTGATGATGATGATGTTCTCTGATCGAAAGATCAGAACGTGATGATGATGATGTTTCTTTGATCGAAAGATCAGAAGTTGCTGATGATGATGTTCTCTGATCAAAAGATCAGAATATGATGATGATGATGTTTTCTGATCGGAAGAACAGAAGTTGCTTATGATTATGATGTTGTTGATGATGATGATGTTTTCTGATCGAAAGATCAAAATGCGATGATGATGATGATGTTTCTGATCGAAAGATCAGAATGTGATGATGATGAGATCCTGATGATGATGATGCCGTATTATCAAAGTATGATGATGATGACATACTAATCGAAAGATCAGAATATGATGATGAGTTGATGTTAGAGTATGATGATGTTCGGTTGATGATGTTTCTGATCGAAAGATCAGAGCTTGATGATAATGATGATTCTGATTGAAAGATCAGAGTATGATGATGATGATATTTTGATGCTGATATTTTGATGATGATGATGTTGATATTTTGATGATGTTGATGTTTTGACAATAATGATATTTTGATGATGATGATGTTTTCATGATAATGTATCTAATCGAAAGATCAGAGTAAGATGATGATGTTGTTGCTGATCAAAAGGGTCAAAGTACTGAAGATGTTGTCGAAAGATGTTGCTGATCGAAAGGTCAAAGTGCTAAAGATGTTGCTGATCGAAAGGTCAAAGTACTGAAGATGTTGCTGAAGTTGTTGCTGATCGAAAGGTCAAAATACTGAAGATGTTGCTGATCGAAAGATCAAAGTACTGAAGATGTTGCTGATCGAGAGGTCAAAGTATTGAAGATGTTGATGCTGATCGAAAGCTCAAAGTGCTGCTGATGATGTTGCTGATGTTGCTGATTGTAAGATCAGAATATGATGATGATGATGATGATGCTATTCGAGAAGTCAAAATACTGAAGAAGTTGTTGCTGATCAAAATAGTCAGAGTGTTGCTGTTACTGAAGACTGAATATTGAAGATGAAGACTACATGATGTTGAAAAGCTTCCAATGATTTATAGATGTGTTACCCTTTTGATGTTGATGATGTCCTCTATCTCTCTCCCACTATTGTTGTTGTTGATGTTGCTGTAGAATACCCTTCTCGTTAAGGGGGAGTGTTGAAATATTGTAACTTCGAAGAATATTCTATATGTATCTTTTGTGGTCCCCGATGGTCCTACCGGGAGAACCACTTGTATTAATTTGTACCCCGATGCTTCTAATCGGAATAAATAATAAGAGTCATGAGGTAGTCCCCTCTAATTGTAAAGGTGTGTCATTAGCACCCCAGTGTGGTTACTTGAGCCTACATGTGTAACTCGAGCCTACATGATTTAACTCGAGCCTACATGTCGAATGAGTTAGTTAAAGTGAATGGATGAATATAAATAGAGGTGTGGTGCTCCTCATTTGAGACACACACTCTCACTTGTGTAGCGCATTAGTGGAGAAGAGAAGTAGCTGGAGAAGGAGGAGGATCAGGCTTTGATCTCCTTATTGGTTTTATCTTTTATCTTTTATCTTTTTGGGGCATCTGTATTGAGGAAGCTTTTGCTGGGTTTTTCCCTATAGGGTTTTCCCAGGATAAATCTTTGTGTTCCTTTTGTATGGTTGTGCTTGTCTATCTTTCAGTGATCCTGTTTATATGCTTTTGTTATGAAAATGAAATGAAGTACTGATGTCTTAGCTAAGCATATGAAAAGTTAACAATCTAGTGGACTGATAGGTGATTTATCCAAGAAATACACAAAGATTTATGATTCTGATATATAAAAAATGAATCTATATCAGAGACGTGAGAAAATTATTTAACTTTGGCATTCAAGGCATAGTTGATATTACCTTGGGACGATGCACTATGACAATGTTATGAGGATTCAACAAGCTTCTCTAGTTCATCTAGTACATCAATGCTATGTTTCTCAAGCAACTGAGACATGATGTCCATCTTTTTCTTGAAACATTTCTTCTCAGAATGAAAACCCTTGCTGTGCTTCCTTTCTTCTTGAATTTCTTCATTGAACCTTCATTAGTAGGATTTGATCCTTCATCTTCAGTATTTGACCTTGACTTCTTCTCTTTCACTGTTTGCTTCTCTTTTGATTTGGAATTCTTACTTCCTTGAACTATAAGAGCATGATCCTTTCCATCGGAGATTCTAAGAGCACCCATCTGGATCAATTTATCTTGCTCATTTTTCAGTGAATCAAATAATGTACTCAAATAAGGAATTTTCCAATTCGAAATAGCAAGCCTAGTAGTACAAAAAGTTGACACAAAAAATGAGTATTTAGGACCCAATTTTGAAAGGATAGAAATGATCAATTGGCATTCCTTCTTCTCAATCCCACATTGCTTGAGCAATAGAACAAGTGACTTGAATTTGATGAAGAACCCTTCAATGGATTCAAAACTGCTTGGACTCAATGAGAACAACTCATTCTCCAATTGATGCGCTCTTATCTCACCTTGTACTCCAAAGAGCGACTCAAGTTTGGTCCATACTTGGTTCAGAGTGGTCAAACCATCAAGATGAAAAATAATATCTAGAGAAATAGAGAGACAAAGCAATCCATAGGCTTCATCCAACCTATTATGCCACATAACTTTCTCAACAACAACATTGGGCTCATTCTCTAAAGCCAAAGAAACTCTATAGAGTTCCTTATTGCACAACATAATGCCAAATTTTGCCTTCCATTCATGATATTTGAAGGGATTCAGGTTCACATCTGAAGAGGAATCCATGCTTAGTAGTTGTTGCACTCTTGGATTTACTCTATGTATCCTGCACAAATATAAACTATGAGAAAAGCTTGTAAGCTCAATTCAATCTCTTTTTTAGAGAGGGATAGGAGACTGGATTCGCTCTGATGTAGAGAAATGATAGTTCCTCAAGCTCTGTAGATCTTGTCAACTTGAGAACTCTGATGCCATGTAGAAATTGAGGCTCTGATACTATGTGGAAACAAAAGACAAGGATCTAGCTACAAGAAATTTCTCACAAGCATGCACAAGAAGAATAGAGAGAATAATAATGAGACATAATTACAAGAGAAGTGGAGAATGATCCATAAATATTTCCATGTATTTATTGATCAACATAGTGTACATAAATAATACATCCCTGATAGGTAAAATCGAGTTGCTTAGGAGACAACTCATGCTAGCTCATAAAGCAGGCTTACTAAATATGATAAACCCCCATAGGTTATTAAAGCACTTTCCAAATTAGTCAAGAAGCTCACGAATTGGCTAAAGCATGAGTGAGTTGTCATGAGTGATAGAAAAACATGCTGACCATGGAATCTGGCGAGAAAATCATGGAGGATGGGTTGGTCACAAAAGATAGCAGTTTCTTAGTTGACTAGTTTTACTTTATCCATTGAAAAGTAGGAATAAAGCAATATAAAGACATAATCTATAAGGAGGTGCAGTTACTAATATGGGAAGTCAATAAAGTTGGCGGAATCTAACCAGAATCAGTATAAAGGCACTCCTGGAGTATATATGGCAAGTATTGACCAAATGGTGAAAGTGGATGCCAACTATCTAGGCTAGTACATAGGAAATTAATGAGAAATACTTAATTATTGTTATGAGTGGTTTTATAATATTCTAACACTACCCTAACTAGATGGATCTATCATTTCACTTGTACTATACACATACAATTACCATGAGATATTATCATATAATGTAATAATTAAAAAAAAAATTCTATTTCACGTAGAAACTAGTGAAAACAAGTATGATATCATTCTAATAATGTTTGGCCTTTGCATGAGGTAGCATCTAGTCTTCTTATGGGACTTATGCCATATTCAAAACGATTCTACCTACAATTTGAACTTTTCAGTCAACTAGACAAGCGTTGATTTTCAATGCATGTAATCCTTTCATTGTAATATTTATAACAATCCATGAAGTGATCTAAGTATGATTACACATAATTCAATCACTGTCATCTGCCAATATTTCAAATGCAATGAAATCCATTCATTCTCAAAACAATAATCATTACATAATGCAATCACATTATCAACAAGTGTGTCAATACTCATGGTTACACAATAACACTCTTCATCAGATTCATATTCTAGAATTGAGTATTTAGTAATTACATCTTGTCTTATAGGGTGTTTACAATTATTTTTACTTTTACTCATACTACTTTCACCGCTTAACAATTCCTTAGGAATATTGGAAGGTTTAGGTCTTTCCTTTTGCTACTTCATAGTCCCCTAAGAACCCTTCCGTGATATTTAATTTAGAATAATGTTTTTTCCATACAAGTATGCATCCATTCAATGCATTAATCATATGTGCCAACTTTCATAGATTTATAATTATTATTTATACGATTTCTTAGTTTATCTATGCACTTTCACTCAATGTAACTTCACATTGAGTTGAAAAATACCATAATCCAAACTCATGTGTTTTACCAAGACAAGTTGTAAAACTCAACCAACACATCAATACATGATTTAGCCACCTCCTAATTACTTGTCTCCTTTCACTTTAGTCCAAACACAACATTGACAATATACTCATTTAATGCTCTTCATTGTTGGAAAAAAGGTTATTGTCCAAGACATCGATTACATGCAAGGAGACCATTTGATACTTGCATAGTGCTATAACTTTTCCCAAATCCAACACATCATAATCTCATACATGGTTGTCTCATATAATATAAATTTCACATAGAATGTGATTTCATAATATGAGTATAAATACTCATTCATGTTGGTTATATTAATTAATATGATAAAATTCATACCTATATGGTTTCAATCAACATCCTAAACATTACTTGATCAATTGATGCCTCATGGGAACTTACAAGATCCCTTCGTCAACCTCTTGACAAGCATCTTCTTGTCATTATTATCTTCACGAGGTCGTCTATTATAGGTAGTTGTATCATCAACATTTTCAACCATATCCTCAACCATCCCTAGTTATACAACAAGTTATCCACCTCATTAGTGATCATACCTTACTCATTATATATAACAACAAACCACTTTTAGTTAATACACAACCTCATATATTGCCCATGCATATCTATATGCGCTTCACCATATAGAATTCCTATATATGTTTGTTAGTGCAAATGTATTTCAGGTATTTTACTCTTTTGTATTTATTAGCATTTCACATGCCTTTAATTGTTTGCACAATAGATTTCTTAATCTAGAGAAATATATTTGGAAAGCAAGTTAGAGGTAAGGAATTCTCCCTTCGATGTACTTTGGATATTATAGAATTCCACAACATAACTAATATACTCCATGGTTTTTATTCCAATCAAATGATACATCACTAGCTGTGATATTCTCACCTAAGTAGCAAAGCTTAGTTCATAAACATAAGCTATACATGCTATTTCAAATGCATACAACTATGTTTCAAAGAAAAATAGAGTTTCAAGGGTGAGAAAACTCCATTTTTTTATATCTTTTGTTGGTCACATGCATTATTTACTACTATAACCAATTCTTAGCATCTTGTATGTCCTTTGATGCCTTGAGCTACCTTTGTTTTTTATTTTTTCTGAGATTTGTTGCTCCAATTTTTTAAGCATTTTTATCCAAGTTCAACTTGGCATTTCCTCTCTTGGAGCTACTTTTAAGCCTTACCCAATTATGAAATTCTTCTACATTCTATTGAATAATTCTCAACCAAGCTTCACTTTGACTTTTAACACATGGTCTTATATAGCAGCATGATTTGCTTAAACCTTTCATGGCCCATTTTTAGTCTATATGACATCATACTATGTAGCCTTTATAACTTGGTTTCTTTCTTTTATGTAATTAGCATACTAAAACTGCAAAAATAGCTTAAAAAAATTCAATTAGAATGAAGTATATTCAACACAACAATCATGCACAAATCAGATTTATTAAAATCTTTACTATAAAACAGATTCAATTTCAACTCTCTCTAAATACAAGAAAATTCAAATTTGATCCAGCATTATAACATATCTCTATAACAAATTATCAATTTTAAAGAATTAATGTTAATAATGCAAAGTCATCATAAAACTAATATATCATTTGAACTCTAAAAAAAAATTACAAATTACTAAGGAAGCGCATCATGAATAAGGAATTGAGATCTAAAAATAAAGTATTGAGAAACGTATCATGAAATAAGGAATTTGAGATTTAGAAATAAACTATTAAAGCAATAAATAATTATAGAAAAAAAAATAATTCAAATGGTTTATCTGGCAACTTAGATTTTATTTTCAAACATATTTTTGAAATTACATAAAAATACAAAAATAATAATTCAAATGGTTTATCTGTCAACTTAGATTTCATTTTCAAACATATTTTTGAAATTACATAAAAGTGCGCACTCTCCTCGTCTCTGTACTTTCTCCTTGTGGGCATTTCAAAACATAACATATGTAGACACTACAGTAATATTTTCAAGGGCTTTAACCCAACTTATTTGCACAACATCATAAAACCAACTAAATCACCGAGTCATTATTTCAAAAATATGCCCACAGAAATGTGGATGGAAGAAATTAACAACTCCGGAGCATTGAGGCCTCATCAATCGATTACGACATATATAAATACAAAGAATAATTTCCTTGCTAAAAAAGTGACCACTTCCATAGTGACAGATCCATCTTCGTGGTGTCATTATTGGCATTTCAAATAATGCTATAGTAACCAATTCATAGCACGAGAGCTCAAAACAAAGCAAGGAAAAGATCAAGCAACTATAAAAAAAAATTTCATGGTGGGCACTGGAAGCGTACTTTAGTAACATAGGGATATCTTTAATTTTGTTGGCATAGGTTTGGTTGTCCAACTCAATATTACAAAGAATTATAAGAGCTACTAAGTCTTGAAACATTGAACACACATGTGTTAAGTTTTTTAATTGTTTAGCTGATATTCTAAAACAATTTACAATAGTAAATTACTAAAAAAATAGCGAGTACAACAACACAAAGAATATAGATATTTTCCTCGGGGAAACCATAAGGGAGAAAACTCCACAAAACTTCTTCAATATAGAACTCAGCCAAGATAGTGTAAAACCTTCAGACAACTCCTCTTCTCTCTAGCGCACTTCTTCTTCTTCTCTCTAGTGAACTTGCTTGAGTGAAAGTGTGTATAGATGAAGGAGGCGCCTCACCTATTTATATTCATCAGGTGAGTGACTTAATTACCTAACTACGTCGGTCAGGTTCTCTAATTAGGGCCGACCTACCTATAAGGACTCAAAATAATATTTATAAAACACTTTTGTGAGTACTATTGCATTGACTTACAATGGAGGTTTTACCCCATGACTTTTACATGACCAATTACATCAAGGACATCTCCCTCTTAACTAGGAAGGTATTCTACATCATCAACAACAACATTATTTTAACATTCCCTCTTAACTAGGAAGGTATTCTACATCATCAACAACAACCACCACAACAATTGTACAACTGACTTATGGATCTCTATATGTCATAGGAAGTTTTGGAACAACATCATATATCTTCATCATCAATATGGAACTGCATCATCGTCAACATCATCATCATCATCATGGAACTACTAGATCATCATCAACATCAACATGTGGATACTAGGCCATCATCATCGTCATCAATATGTTAGTACTAGGACATCATCAATAGGTGGATACTAGGACATCATCATCATCATCAGTATGTGAGTACCGGGACATCATTATCATCTAGAACATCATCAATATGTGGATACTGGAACATCATCATCTCCAAAATCAGTATGTGAATACTTGATCATCATTTGCAACATCAGTATGTAAATACTAGAACATCATATGCAACATCGATATGTAAATACTGGAACAACAACACCATCATTAAAATGTTAGTGCTAAAGTAACATCATCAACAAAATAAATGCTAGATTATCATCTACATCATCAACATAGAGATGCGGGAACATCATCATCAACAACATCGAATGATGAGACATCATCATCATCACCATAGAAATGATGGAACAACATCATCATCATCAACATAGAAATGTTGGACCAACATCATCATCATCAACATAGAAATGTTGGAATCAACACAGAGTGCTGGAGCCACATTGTCTTCATCAGCATAGAAATTTTGGCATCAACACAGAGTGTTGGAACCACATCGTTTACATAAACGTAGAAATGATGGCATCAAATCATAGTGCTGGAACCAAATCGTCTACATCATCATAGAAATGTTGGCATCAACTCATCGTATTTCCCTTAGGACATCTGCAACAACATCACGGTGGGTTCTCTAGTTGATCCACTCGGGCGTTTGTCTGACTTACTAACCCTTTCGGGCCAAACAAGCCTATCCAGACAAATGGATTTACCTGGGGACCAAATAAACCTTGTCTGGCTTACTAACCCTTTCAAGCCAAACAAGCCTAGCCAGACATACTAATCCCCCTAGGATCAAACATGCCTATTCTGGCTTACTAACCCTTTCAGGCCAAGCAAGCCTACCCAGACATACCCTACCTAGGCTAAGATACCACACCACTGTAACATGAATCCTACCACATCATCATCACTCCCTCTTTCGAGGGAGGTCCTTTCGGACTACACCAAGCTTGTCTTGAAAGTATTCAAACTTTACACGAGAAAAAGGCTTAGTCAACACATCACCAACTTGTTCCTCTGTGGGAACATACTTGAGCTTTACAACTCCCTTCTGCACCATATCCCGGATGTAGTGTTATATAATTTTGATATGTTTCGACTTATCATGAAACACCGAGTTTTCTATCATCTTAATACAACTCTAATTATCACAATGGATATCAGTCACATCTATCTCTGCATCGATTAATCCTGCCAACATATTACGAAGCCATACTGCTTCGCTACAGGCTAAACATGCTGCAATGTATTCAACCTCTGCTGTACCAAGGGAAATACTGGAGTGCTTTTTACTAAACCATGAGATCATACCTAATTCCAAACTAAAACAACATCTTGAAGTGCTCTTTCTGTCTTCGACACTTCCTACCAAATATGAATATGCAAATCCATGTAATCTGGTCTCACCATTTGATGCATATCTAAGACCATAATCCAACGTACCCTTAAGGTACCTCATCACATGTTTTGCTGCCACTAGGTGAACATGTCTGGGATCCATCGACATATACTGGCTTAATGTGTTTACAACAAAACATATATTTGGCCTTGTATTGGTCAAATACATTAGTGAACCAATAATCTGTCAGTATAAGGTAACATCCACTATCTCTGAAGAATCGTCATTCAAAAGATTCAAAATTGTTGTCATCGGAGTAGTCATATCCTTACAATCCATCATCCCAAATCTCTTTAGGATCTCAACTGCATATTCTCCTTGGTTCAGGAAAATCTTGTCTAAATACTGCCATACTTCAAGACCTAGAAAATAGTGCATCATACCAAGGTATTTCATCTCAAACTCGGCAACAAGCTTCTTATTGCATTCGTTTATGGGCTTATCCTCACCTATAAAAAATAGATCATCCACACATAGTACTAATACCATAAGGCCATCATCCTAAATATTATAGTAAAGGTTGGAATCTAGTTTACTCTTGGTAAATCCCAAACTCACCAGGAAGCCATCAATTCTTCCATACTATGCTCTAGGTGCTTACTTCAACCCATACAACTCCTTCTTTAGTACGCATACACGAATCTTCTGATCAGACATCTCAAAGCCTTGTGGTTGCTCAATGTACACTTATTCTTCTATCACTCCATTTAGAAAGGTTGTATTCCACATTCATCTAATGTAACTTCCACTTCATCTTGGATGCCAAGGCAAGGAAAGTTCTGATTGAGGTGTACCTTGCGACTGGTGCAAAGGTCTCCTCATAGTCGATTCCTTTCTTCTGAGAGAATCCGCAGGATACGAATCTTTCATTTTACTTCTCTATACTATCATTTGTTGAATGCTCTGTTTTGTACTTCCATTTTGAGGATACTACTGACTTGTTCTTAGGTCTTGGTACTACTTCCCATTCATCATTCTTTATAGTGGACTGGTATTCCTTGACCATGGCATCTACCCATTCATTCTTCTTTGTTGCTTCTTCAAATCAGGTAGGTTCTTTTTCAACGAGATTACACATCAAAGAAACATAATTGGGGTATGGATTTGGATTCTTACTTTCTTTGATGGTTCCTTCTGAGACACCATATATTTCCACTTCTTCAACTATTTCACGTGATCACATAGGCCTTCTTTTGCATGAGATCATCTCACTAGGAAACTCCTTAGGTCTCTGAGGTTCTCTCATGTCATAATCCTCAGGTATATGTTCTTCCTCTTCATTTTTGACTGGTTTGGAGATTTCTGTAGCTCTAGGAGGTTCATGCTCCTCTTCAACTTCCCGATTCTTCCTTGATTTTCTGAAGGTTGTATCTTCATTAAATGTGACATCTCTACTGAGTTCAATTTGATGGTATCCCAAGATATATATTCGGTAATCCTTTAATTGCTCACTATATCCTTCAAACTATCCCTTCTTTCATGAAGGGTCCAACCTCGATCTCTTCTCCTTGGGAATGTGTATGTATACCAGACAAACAAATATCTTCAGGTGGCTAACTTTGGGCTTTTCTTTGGTAAACATATTTTATGGAGTCTTATTCCAAGAGCATTGTGAGAGATTCTATTATGTACATAGATTGTTGTTCTAGATGCTTCTTCCCATATATACATAGGTAGATCTTGATCATGGATTTTACTTCTTCCATGATATATCTATTCTTTCTTTCAACCACACCATTTTATTGAGTATTATAGGGGATGGTGAGCTCCCTCTTAATCCCAGCTTCTTTGCAATAATCATTGAATTCACCTGATGTGAACTCACCTCCATTATTTGATCTTAAGGTCTTGATCCTCTTTTGAGAGAGGTTTTCTACAAGAGCCTTGAACTCTTTGAACTTTTCAAATACTTCATCTTTCATCTTCAAGAAATAGATCCAAGTTTTGCGGGAGTAGTCATCAATAAATGAAGCATAGTAAACATACCCACTTAGTGAAGCAGTTTGCATTGGTCTGCATACATCTGAGTGAACAATTTCAAAGATCCCTTTTGTTTTAGTATCACTGATTGGAAAAGCGTTCTTAGTGTTATTTCCTTGTGCACATCCTTCGCACACTCCTTCATGGTTTATCTGGATCTTTGTTAAACTTATCACCACCTTGCTCACAATTGGCAATTCTTTGTAATGTATATGAGAAAATATTATGTGCCACATTTCACATGGGCTTATAGTGCTAGTCATCAAGGATGAATATGAATGCCCCTTTAGTTTGTAGAGTCCTCCTTCTTCAATTCCAATCACCACTACATCATCTATAGTTTTCCCCTTTGTCCACAAGGGGACTTCACCATCTACGAAAGCAACTCTGAAACCTTTCTTATCGAAATTTGAGATAGAAACAAGATTTGTCTTTAAACGTGGTACTTATAGAACATCCTTCATCTTCATGGACTTTCCAGAGTATAGCTTATAAGAGGCTTCTCCCATCCCTTTGATGGGATATTGGTAACCATCTCCAAGCATTACTTTGTATGGGGAATACTTCTATACAAGACAAGAGAGAGAATCCTTGTAACCTGTCATATGATTGGAGGCACCACTATCTACTAGCCAAGTATCACTTCCAAGTGAAATTGAGCCCGTGAGGGTTGAAATCAAAACATATTATTCACAAGAATATTCATCTTCTTTAGTCTTGTTCTCATCTTCTTGATCATCATCTTCAGCTGCATTGACTTGGAACCTTTTGTTCCTCTTCTTGACTTGTTCTGCCTTCAGGGGACAATTTATGGAGATGTGTCCCATCTTGTTGCAAGTGAAGCATTCAAAAGCTGAGAATTCCTTCTTAACCCTCTTATTCTTTTGAAACCATTACGTTATTTTGGGAGGATGATCATGACTCTTCCTCTTGTTCTTTCCTTTGGTACGGGCTTCCAAATCTTGGTCTTCATTTTCTTTTAGCTTCTCTTCTCTGACTACTATTGTTTCTTCTTCTTGAACATATTCTTCCCATAACTTTCAAAACTTGGTCATATCTATCATAGAACATATTTCTTAAATGAAAGATTCCCATTATCTTGGGAGACCATTCAAGGTGGTCATTACAACTTCTTCTTCTACCATGTCACCAATAGATTCCAATTGCTCCTTGATTTGGGATACTCTTGTGAAGTATGATTGCATGGTCTTTGACTTCTGAACCTTAACACTCTTGTGTTGATTTCTCAAGGTCATATTCCTATTGATATTTATTCCTTCAAATAGGCTAGATAGGGCATCAAACATTCCCTTAGGTGTTCTCCTTGAATATACTTAAGGGATCAAGTGATCTTTGATGGAGTTAGCTATGATCCTCTTAGCCTTGACCATATCCTTCTTATGCTTGGCCTTTGCTTCATCTCCTTCTGGTTCTGCAACTTCTTTCTTTATGAAGCCTTCTAGATCATTCTCTTCTAGGATGAGCATGATCCTATACTTCCATGCTCTGAAGTTCTCAATACCCTCAAGCTTCTCATCAAGCTTGTTATTGTTTGTCATCTTAAGCAAGATGAGAACCTAAAATGGAAATGGAAGAGACAATACTTAGAAAAAATGCTTCTGGATTGCCTCTGGGATGACCTAGGGTTAGATGGTAACACCCTAATTTTTCAGTTGAGATCACTTGTAGAGATGAGTGGTGGAAAATATAAGCCTCCCTAAGGTGAGCTAGACTATATCTTTCTTTTCCTGATATTGATGATGGAACCTTGAAAACCTGAAGCCCTAGTTCTTCCCGACAGTAGTGTCGGGCCCAAAAATGAAATTTCTCGAAATTCAGTTATGTTTTCACAGAAAGATGCGCCCTCCTAGGGCAAGTTGAGTGAGCCCTCTTTTCTGGTTGATGTATTGAGGGAATTGTTCATAATAACAAATCCTAGCTTCATAATGTCTCCTTTCAGGGTGGCTTTGATACCATGCTAAGTTTGATTAATTGCTTAGATGAAATTCTAAAACAATTTACAATGGTAGGATCACTGAAAGAACAACAAGTGCAACAATACAAAGAACACATAGATTTTCCCCAGGGAAACCACAAGGGAGAAACCGCGCAAAAATTCCTCAATATAGAACTTATCCAAGACAATGTAAAACCCCAAGACAACTCCTTGTTTCTCTAACACACTTCTTCTTCTTCTCTCTAGCGAACTTGCTTGAGTGACAGTGTGTACAAATGAAGGAGGTGCCTCACCTATTTATATTCATCAAGTGAGTGACTTAATTACCTAACTAGGTGGGGTAGGTTCTCTAATTAAGGTCGGCCTACCTAAAAGGACTCAAAATAATATTTATAAAATACTTTTGTGGGTACTATTGACCTGAATTACAAGAGAGGTTTTATCTCATGACTTTTACATGACCAATTACATCAAAGAAATCTATGAATGAAGGAATAGAAATAATACAAATAGAATAGCTTCCGAAGTTACATTATTTTAACAACATGCATGTCATCTGAGTTGAAGCAAATTTGAAGGGTTTTCTCAGTTGAAAAAGCTTCAACTGATGTCTATTCATTTATGCTTCGAGTTAGAAGAGATGTCAATTGTTGATCATTTGAGGTCTTTGAGGATGGTTTGTGTCACTGGTTGTCCCAAACTGTAGTGGGGTAATGAAGTGGAGTGGTTGTGCTAGAAAGGCATAATCACGTGAAATCAAATTATCACAGATATTACAATAGCAGTTTACAATTACAATCGTGTCCAGTAGAAGCAATGCTCACTGCATGTCGCAGACATAACTATGTGGTTAATCTCTAAATGAGTGTATTGTTTTAATAAAAACCAAATGTAAATTTTGTTTTATATGCTACATTCTTACCATGATAGTGATTTATTATGCAATGCACTCAATGTAATGCAGAGTATGTCACAGGTAGAAACACTCAACACTAACATGGAAAATGTCAAGTAACCGAGCCGCAGGTGCAGTATGTTTACATGATTTATGGCAATAGATCATGGTTTAGAAACTGGAAATAATTAATAGAGCTCATGGCTCTAATATTGGAGCAACACCAAAATGGAATAGTGGTGTACAACTATAATGATCAATGTTGAAGAGTTTATTTTCTGGCCACATCACCACCATTGCTACTATAATCATGGTGCAAGATCGTTCAATTGAAGTGTACACATTAAACATATCACAATGCGTAATCAATATAAGATATATACACACCCATATTTGTGCTAAGCCGCCCTAGTGATATGGAGTGAACTTCATCACTTGATCATCCGAGGCAATCTCAAGTCCAAGGTACATGTAAAGGAAGAGGGAATCTAACTATAAATTCACGTCAAATAGTTGGAAATCAAGAAGATCTCATGGGATCATCATATTTGCAAATAAAGCAATGAACCTTTCAATAAAGTACAAAATATTGAATTGCCAAATTCCAAAATTTAGTCAAGGTTTTATCCCGTACGTATAGAATGTACTATCTCATGAAATGTATTAACCCTACTGTGCATGAGATATATGAAACCAACACATAGGATATAAAGGGAAAACAAACCTTGTGATTGCACTAAATATTACAACCAATGAGATGGAAAAATATGCTTGCTTCAGTGATTCTCACTCTCCTCTCACTCTCCTCACCTGATGGACATATTCAGAACTCTTATGATTATGGTTTCCAAACGATTTGTACAAATTTCCTCATTCATGGGTATGACGAGGATAATGATGTAGGTAGGAAGTCATTGCAAAAAAAGAAAATGAGACTATATGAACTAGAAGAAGTCTCATACTATGAAGAAGTATTATACTCTACATAGGAAAACAAAATCCTTGTTATAAAGGAATTCCTCGTTATTGAGGTCTTGGATGTTTTTTTTTCATGGCATGCCAAGAATTTCTTTTTCCCACATGCCTATGACATGTGAAGCTGACACGACAAACTTTATCAAGCGTGTCAACAAGAAGAAGCTTAGGAAAAATGAAAAAATCTAGCAACCCAGATGTCTGATACCGAGTGGGCCTAATGGTTAAGAGCATGTGTTTCCTCTTAGGAGGTCACGGATTCAAATCCAGAGGGGGTAGTGTATGTACACCTCTGTAGACTTTAGCAGTTAAATCGTTGCGCAGAGGGGGTCCCTTGTCCCACAAACAAGGGGGTCTCATACACCAATTTGGTGTCTCGCTTGGCGGTGACCTTAAAAATAGATTATTATTATTATTATTACCAAATGCTTTTAATTCTAACATGCATATAAATTAATTATCTTATTCTACCAAAAATATGGGCATGTCCTAAGAAAGCACCCGCTTTACAGTAAGAGATCTGGGTTCAAATCCCAAAACCTTGGTAATATTGTATTTGATTAATAGATCATATTTATTGTGGTCCTTAAGTCTCTTGAGTGTTTGAACCTTGCTTTGATACCAAATTTAAGGACCTCAAATTACAATAACATATATTAACCCTAATCAAGTGCAGATTACAGAAGAATAATGTTAGACTTAACATATTTTTGGTCAAATAATAAGAGATGGTTAGCACAAAATTAAAAACTTAAATCCTCTAATAAGAAGCTCTACTTACCTGATCGATGACTAGCTTTACCAGTTATATCCTCGTCTTGGTTGACTACCAACTCCGTTGTTTGAAATAGCAGTTGGGAGGAAAACTCGCCACCCAACCAACCCCTAGTCAGAGGATGATGCCCCCAATCCCTCAAGAATTAACACTATGCCATAGAAGGAAATACCTTAAATCCTTTTACTATTTCTCAATCGATCTGAGCTTCTCCCCCTCCTCCTCCTTATAATCCCTCTTAATAGACACGCACACAAGCCAAAACCATTACAACAAGCAATAAACCTCCAAAATCCATCTGCGAGATTAGATCCCCCTCCTCTCGGTCTCGCCTCCTTTTTTTTCTTAATTTCCATATTTTATTCAATTCCTTACTTTTTGCATGTCTAACACACTTGTCACTCATGCACATAAATTAAGTTATAATGCACATTTCCTTTTTAATTAATTTATATATTTCTTGACATTTTTACCATTACATTACCATATACCATGCATTGATATCTAATGTTGGTTTGTTACAAGAAGACTATTATTCTTTAGGAACATGGAGCTCAGGAACTCACCAACACTCGATTGGCAACTACTATGGAAAGTATATGCTGTTAATAACAACTAGGGGAGTTTTATGAAGAAACTGGAGGAAGAAAGAAAATAAATAAATGTAAGTCAAGAAGCATTGCATGATGCCTTAAAAATCAAGTGAAGCCAAGGCAGATAATAAAGAATGTTTCTATATTTTAAGCTATATATTATACTAGAGGGATTCTTACAGTGCTTTATGCGATAGCTAAGAATGTTTTTTTGGTCTACTTCTCCTATCAAACATATCTGCATCTAGGAATCTTCTCCAATTAATAATCCAGAGATGCAACTGCTTTTGCATTTGCTATTTTGGCTGTTCCAACTCATCCATTTATTTTGAAAAGTTTTCTCTAGACTTGATCGATTATGCTGCTAATTTTGATTCATATTCTTTATGAGAAGAAAGTTTCACTTCTAATTTTTGAAACAAATATTTTTTAGTTTGAAGGTATGAGTTCAGGGTCCTTGGAAATATCAAGGTGTCGTTGCATCGTATCAAAATACTTATTGCAATATGCATTTTATTAGCCATCTCCTCATCCTCTTGCTCTTTGGCCATAGAAGCACCAAATCACTATGGGCCTCTATCTAGCATGAGACTTATCCGAGGATTCGTTTGTTGCAATCATCTATAGGATGTTCTCTTTAACATTTTTCTCAATTTGAACTTTCTTCAAATGCATATAGGGCCTCCTCTATTTTTTTGTATTGCAATGTCCCTTCATCAAATGCATGTATTCTAATTCATTCTTCACATATTTAAATTAGGCCACAACTGATGCATGCCTCCCTTTTGCAACTTTTGGTGGTATTCCAAGCATCACTTACTACATCGGTCACACCTCTCTCCATCTCCTCAACTTTTAAACTTGCAAGTTGATAATCTCGATTTACTTTTTTGTTTGTAATCTTTGAATATTTTGATGCAGGATAAGTATATGTTACTTGAACATATCCTTGTAGTAAGAGGGGTAATCATGCATAGAATGATTGGGACTCCAATTGATTAAGCCTATAAACATGCTTTAACATTTTGTTATTGTAATAGGTAAGGATAGACAAAAGGTTTCAACATATTGAGGAGTTGATTATGCCCATGAACTTCATTCATCTTGTTATAGAAACTCAGACAATGTGATAGAATTTAGTGGTGTATGATAATGCCATGTTCTCATTCATCTTGTTATAGAAATTGAGACTATGTGATAGAATTTAGTGGTGTATGATAATGGCATGTTCTCATTCATCTTGTTATATAAATTGAGACTATGTGATAGAATTTAGTGGTGTATGATAATTCCATGTTCTCATTGTAGTATTGTTCAGGTTACACTTTCATTTAGTTAGTGTTACCTCATGATATTTATTATGCCTTGATAGCATGGGTTGTTAACATAAGACTTTTAGGTGGTTGTGTAAAATATTTGTAAAAATGTTTGCACCCAAAGTGTTTGATGAAACTCACCAATCAAAAACTTATCATTCATTAAATAATGGTTAATCATTTGCACTGATATTTTTGTTGGATGTGTCCGAGAAAGGAGTTGATAACATTGATATTAATTTTAGACATGAAGGTGAAATTAAGTGTTTGATTTATTAAACACCTAAATAATATTCCTTGTAAGATATGGCATATTATATGATTGGTATAGACCTCAACCAATCATGTGACTCCTTCATGATTGTTTGAAGGAATTGTTTAACCAATGTAAAACAAACATACACAAAAGTATTATAATTAATCTTATTAATTATGGCTGTCAGTTATATTGATGAAATCTACTGGTTAATAATTTTTTTTAAAGAAAAAAACTTTTATTCAAAGGATAATAAAAAATACATTCTTTATGTGCTTCAATACCATTATAGTACATACTAATGTTAACAATTTTTTTTTTTGAAATCCCTTCAACTTAGAAAATATATAACTCATCTCCTATTTGTAATTAACATAATAGAAACATACCCCTATATTTTTCATCAAAACAAAATCACGGCTAATTGTCACTCATTCAACATCGCGAGAGTTTGGTCTTTTGTATATTGTTCCTATATGAACTACAATGAGGCTTCATATTAGACAAAAATAAATATAAAAATAAACTACAACTTCCATGTATATTCCACAACATGCAAATTTAGAACATATATACATCGCTTAAAACTATTCTTCAAGAAATAAGCATCAATTTTCTTATACCAAGCTCTAGGTGCTTGTTTAGGACCATATAAAGAGTTGTCCAATTTTTATACTAAATTTGAAGTGTCAGCAGTGATAAAACCAAGTGGTTGTTTCATATTAATGTCTTCACGAAGATTACCATTCAAAAACACATGCTTGACATCCATTTGGTGTATTTTCCATTAATAAGATGCAATAAGAGAAACAATAGTTATTATTGTGTTCATTTTAGCAACTGGAGCAAATGTTTTAGTATAGTCAATGCCTTCTTATTGAAATAATCATTTTGTTAGTAACCGAGCTTTATGTTTTCTTAACTGTCCATCTGCAGTAAACTTTGTTTTATATATCCACTAACATCCAACTAAATCATTTCCAAGAGGAAGATGCACAAAAGGACATGTCTTGTTTTTCATTAATGAGTCATATTCAACTGTCATTGTTTTCTCCCATTCAGAATTATCTTTAGCTTGAGCATAAGTAGAGGGATAATTTGTGGTCAATACTTTAGTTATAAGAGAAAATCCGGATATAGTTCCATGAGTATTATAAGGAATACCAATCTTAGAACCCGCAGATTCAAAAGTTTTTTGATCCCAAGCATGAAGAGGAGTAGTGGTAGGAACCACACTAATATATTTGAGTCAATTGAAAAAGAAGGTGAACATGGATTAAGGGTAGGCACAGACTCTAGAAGAAGGGGAAACATATTTAGGGGCAATAGAATATGAAGACAAATTCAAGGTAACATGAGGTTCAATAGACTTAGGAGGATAAGAGTCTTGATTGAATTGAACATCGCACCTAATGATAACACTTTGTGTAGATGGATCAAACAACCTGTATGCTTTGGAATCCTCACAATAACCAATGAAAATACATTCGTGAGACTTGGGTTCAAACTTTTTTTTTTTTCATTTGGAATATGTGCCCAACATTCACTACCAAATATCTTAAAGTTATTAATATTGTGTTTTCTTCCATTCCATTTTTCTTCAGTAGTAACATGCAAAAATACTTCAGTAGTACTCTATTCAAGATGTAGTTATCAAAAAAATAGCTTCAGCCCAAAAACATTTTTTAACCCTCTAGAATAAAGTATACATCTATCCATTTAAACCAAAGTTATATTCTTTCTTTTAGCTACCCCGTTTTGTTGAGGTGTACGAGGAACAATATTTTGATGTTGAATACCATGCTTAGATAAATATGCACTAAATTATTTTGTACTGAATTCCCCCCATTATCAGTTCTCAAAGTATTAATATTTTTACTATATTATTTTTCAATCAAGGAGTTAAAATCTTGAAATCAAAGGTTTCACTTTTATGCTTCAAAAAATAAACCTAAGATTTACGACTAAAATCATCAATGAAAGTAAGAAAATATATTACATGAAACAATGGAGTTTCAAGAACACCACAAATATCACTATGAATTAATTGCAATGGTTCTTTATCACATAAACATTTACCTTTATCAAACATTTCCTTATGATGTTTACCAAGAACACAACCTTCACAAATACCTTTAGTGGAAGAAATTGAAGGTAAGCCAAGTACCATATTAGACATCATTTGCATTTGCATATTACCATAATTTAAGTGACCTAATCTTTCATGCCATAATTTACTTTGTTCATTAACATGAACAACATAAGAATAAAGATGTTGATTTTTTTTGAATTAAAACCAATAAACTTATATAATCCATCGTTATGATCAATAGGACCAGAAGAAACCCATTTGAATATCTTTTAACATATATTTACTAGGTCAAGCTTCACATTTATAGCCTTTCTTACATGCATGATAAATAGAAATCAAATTTATGGGAATTTCTTGAACATGAAACAAATATTCCAAAGTACCATTAGGAACATTAACATTACCAGATCCTAAAACTAAAATATGAATACGATCACTTATAAATACTTTATGTGTAGTGTGCTTTTTAGTGTCATAAGTATTAAGTAAATAATCTGTAAAAGACATATGGTTAAATGCACCAGAGTCCATTATGCATCCCACATTATAAAAGTATTTACTAGGTTGAGTAAAATAGACACACAGACTATCTTCTATTCATCGAAAGAACTATTCTTTGCTTTTGCAAGTTCACATATATGTTCAAAGCATGTCTTTTTAGGGTGGTTGTTTTTTCCACAATACTTACAAGGGTTAAACACTTTTATTTATTTATTAAACACTATGTTAAAATCATCATCATTATAAGAGGTTGATCTTTGATTATGTGGTTTAAAATTTTTATCAAAACTTCTACTGGGATACTTTTTACTATGCGCAGTCAGAGCTTTATTATTAGATAATTGACCATAAGCAATTAATCTGTCTTGTTCATTCATCAAAGGACTTACAACAATATTCAAAAGTTGGTTTCATAATTCCTTTAAACATTTCAATAGCTTTGTTCCTAGTTTGGATGAACATAGCAAAACATGAATATAATTTTTGTTCAACAAGAATAGTAAGAGCATTATCATTCTTCTTGTAATCTTTACCACAATTATTTAACTTTTCATTAAAGGTTTTAATTTCAACAAGGAATGACTCTATTCTAGAAAAATATTTAGGGTCTAACTCATGTATTTTCTTTTCAAAATAGTAAGCAAAAACATCATCACTTTTTATCAAATGAAGAAGCTAGGGTTTTCAATACCTCAATGGGGATATCCTCAACCTAAAAATGGACCTGTAGACTATCCAAAATTGTTTGGCCAATGAGTCCTCTTGCTTGATCACATCTATCTTCCCATATTGCCAAGTCATTTGCATCGTTTGGTTTTGTTTGATCACCTTTAACTAATCTCCATAAGTTCTTACTCCTGATAACATCAATAATCTTTCTCTTCAAAGAGAGATAGTTAGATCCAAGTAATGTAGGAATATGAAATTTTTTTGAAGTAATAGTGTGACAAAAGAATGAAACCATAAATGAAAAAATTAGACTTTCCGCAAAAAGAAGAAAAAATGACAAAAAAACCAGAAATTTATCACTCCTATTGAAGTCTGACAACAACTAATAAACGAATATGCAACTCTACAACAGAAACAAAGGTCACACAATTGGAATCAACAAAATTTGGGATGAAACAAATGCATTCCTAATTTCCGTATTCAAGAGGCACAAATGATTTTCTCTTTCGTTGAAGGAAAGACACAAATTCATGCTTACGCAGACCATAAGGTGTGAATCTGCCCCAAATTTCCTGATATGTGTAAAAAAATGCAGAAAATTGTGAAACAATCGTTGTCCTATACAAAAACCTACAACACAACACGACCTGAGCCAAAAAAACCAGATCTGTTGCAAAACAAATAGATCCTTGATATCAAGTTAGTGTACAATCGATTTTAACCCAGATCTACAAGAAAAACTTGAAATTTTTTTTCTGAAAATTAAATGATGACGGTTCGGGTTTGAATTTTTTTTCTCAAACTTGTAGCAAATGACAAGATATAGAGAATAACTGTAAGGGTTTGGTAGATCAAATGATAAATCTACAAAATATGGAGCGTCCAACAAACAAATTGAAGAATTTGTTGCTTGTAAAAGAAAATTTCAAAAAATTATTGAAGAAGGTAGAGCATAACAACTAGGTCTGATACCATGTTAGAATATTGAGAATATGCATGAACATACAACAATACATTTTCTAACATGCAAAACAAGAATCTACTATACCAGCCTTATATCTATATAAACAACAAATAATCATGTAAGAAACAAGGGACAAAAGAATATCCTTATTTCTATATAAGCAACAAGTGATCATATAAGAAATAAGAGAGAAAATAAAATAATGATACACCATATATACGCGGTAAAACCACAAAAGAGTAAACATCGATGGAAATGTATTGTCTTCTTATTTTTTAGAAATATCCAATCTTATAAGTGAGGTCCTCTCCACATATGTTTCACAAGTTTACAATATCATTACAATGCAATCGACAATATATGTCCAAAGGTTCTCCTTCACCTTTATTATATATCAAGAGGAATGGAAGAATTACATCTCAAAATACATGCGAGATAAATAATTTTCCACCTCTTTACATAATGAATGGCAATAGGAGAATATTTCTCCATGATGCATGTGGGAAAAGTCCTTTAACATACGACTATAGTCATTTATGCCTTCCAATTCTAGATAAGACATCGTATATATCATATTAGACATCATTACACTTTCCAACAAGAACCACTAAGAAATTTTCCTTGAATATATGTATATTTATGCTTGCAAAGAAATCTAAAGTCTAGAAATTAATATAATAAAAATAGAAAAATTAAAAGAATAAATGAGACAATTTAACCTTAGAACACTTAATAATGCTTATATTAATGGATAATTCAGTAATGCATGATCTAACAAATAATTTTTAATAATTACTCATTGACAAAGATAAACAACTTATAAAAGTAGAGTAATAAAATATTAATATACTAGAGATATTTAGATTTTTAGGGCCAAGTCTTCAATTTTTTTTTATATCTTTGATGCATTGAGACTTAAAATAAAGAAATTTAAAAATGAAATAATGAACTTTTCGAATTAAAATTCATATTTTCAATTAGATCCAACCCAATATATTCAATAAAAATATAGATTTAAAGTAAAATTATAAAATATATATATGATTTTCTTTTAGTGTTAGTAGATTTTCCTATAAAATACAAATGGAAAATTTGTTTTATTATTATTTTAATATAATAAATAAAAATAGTTTAGTTTTTTTTTCACTTTTGGTCATGGAATGGAAGAGACTAGTGCTGAACACATTTAGGGCATGGAGTCACCCAAGTTTTAATAGGATGGTCTTGCTTAAAAGAATGATCTAGATTTATGTGAGAATGAAATGAAAGAACATATATAGAATCATAAACAAAGATAGATTGCAAAGAACATAGTGATACTATAAACACACATTCTATTAAATAACGGAAAGAAAACATACTGTAAAATAAAACAACTAGAATGGTGGTAGCTATCTCTGAGAAGAGATGTGTCTTCTACGCTCATTTGTGCCAAGATGAATACAAAAGGAGGCCAAAAGGACGATTTATCATAAGCATGAGGGAAAGAACCCTAAATGTCTAAAAAATAACCCTAGAAGACGAATCGTCTTATGTCCCCAAGATGGTTAGTTGAACAATCAACTTCTCGGGGTCATAACTTTTGCATAGGATATCTGTTTGGGGCGCTTGATAGCCCATTGGAAAGGAATATCCAAGATTTACAACTTTCTATTGGGGTAAAAGAATTCTGCTGGAAACAATTTTCCCCCAAATCGCCAAAAAACATCGTTCAAGCCCTCAAGACGGCCCTGAAAGTTTGGGACCCAAAAAACTGTAGAAAAATTAATAGGAAACTGCCGAAATGGACACTTATTTTGAGCAAGTGGAATAGGTGGGTGGCCATCGATATCCATTTGGATCATTCCTCCCCCCTTAGGAAGCAATGTGTTGGGGCCTGGAAAATCCCAGGAAACAACAATAGGGATTCTCCCCAACAAGTGCTCCCAATTAGCTCGTTATTGTTTGGCATGGGGAATCCGTCCGGTTTGCGGTTCGACTACCGTAGGTCAAGTAATGGTTAAAACTTGTTTTATCGGTTGCGGCCCGGTCCACCGTTTAAGTGTATTTTTTAGTTTTATGTTTATGTATGATATGCAAGTGCCTAATTAAGTGCAATTGATAGAGATAACGAACAGTTTCACAATGTGATGCGTAGGTTCTTACCTCTCGTCTTACCTCTTTCACTTCTAAATCATAAATAAATAACAACTTATACTAATGCTAACTAACTCTATCTAACCTATTCCTAGGGAAAAATATTGTAATTAATGATGAGTAATGTATTGTTAAACATGCATTTGGAATATTACAAATATTTGTTCATATTTCAGAATACATGGATATAAGCAAAAATATAAACAAAGAGATAGCTCAATGTCAATTAAAACATTCATTACTCAAATATGCTGCGGAAGTTTCACAGAAATAAACAAGAAAACCATTCATAACATGAAATAATTCGTAAGTTATAACGATCTCACAGTTCATAGCACAAGCTGAAACATAAATAGTTCACATTCAACCAGTCTATGGCAAGCATTTGAGATTCCACAGTGCCTTCTCCAGCAGAAAATATATACTTTTTATTATAAGAGGAAGTAGTTCTTCTTACAGTAACATTTCCAAAATATAGCATGAAAAAGGTCCTTCTTACATCTAATTCACCTCTATTTATACAAACAGAAAAACTTTTGAGTTGCTCCCTTAGCCCTTTGGGATTCCCTTGACTCTTCCTTAACAAAAAATTCTCCTCTGGTGTATGCACTTAGAAAAAAGATAAATACAAAATATTACATAATTGATCAATCGTTTGAAATAATCCAACTACGTGGGCCCAACTTGATCATTTATAAATTTCTTCCAAACATTTGCATATGTTTCGAAACCAGAAGGCTCTAGGAATTTGATGGTGATCTCATGTTTAGAAACTTGAGATTTTATATTCGCCATTTTGGCTGGAATCAGGCGAAGTTGATCTTCCAATAAATGACTGCTAACTGCTGCATGTGCTATTGCAGTTTTCAGCACCTTCTCATCCAATCCTTTGACCAGGTGAATACCTTGTTTATCCTCTTGCCATCTTTCCTGCAATTGCTTCAAAAACCCTTCATGATCAAGCAATTCTTCTAACCTTCTCTAAGAAGATGTCTAACAACGATTGTAAGTTATGAGAACTTTTTCTGCAGAATTATGCACAAACACCTTTTGTCCTCTGAACTGCCTTTACCAATTCCTCTGCTGCTCTACTCCCAAATTCAATTAGCTCATACTCTAGCTTTACTGTCTCTAGGTCCTTGATGGGTGCATCAGCTGGAGGTTCCTTGGTTGTTTCCAACCAAGTCATATGTCCTTGTAGAATTTCTAGGATATCCTCGGTCCTGTCCAAAAAGTAAGAAGTTGTACTCATAATTTCTTCCAATCTTATCTCTACCTGTTGAACCTTCAACATCTCCTCTACCATTTGAATCTGCATCTGATGAATTTTACTTCTAAGTGCAAGAGCATGCTTCTTCAATGACTCAATATCTATTTTCTGTTCATTAGCTGCTTTTAATGAAACTTCTAGTGAAGCTTTTTGGTTTTCCAATGCTACTACTTGAGTATCGTAATGCTTAGCTTCCCCTCAGCAGTAGTCTTTTGCATCTCTAGTTCTACCACTTTATTCTCTAAACCTCCTTTCTCTTTAGTCAATTCTTCAATTGATGATTTCAGACTATCTCTTTCCGCTTCCAAGAATTGATGTCTTTGCTAAAGTCTTTCACACTCTGCCAAGGTGGCCTTGGACTCTCTTTCAATATTGCTTGCTGATAATACCAAAGTAACTTTATCTGATTGTAAGGTTTGGCACTCTACTTTGGATTCCTCAATCTCACTAATCATGTCTTTGTACTTTCTCTTTCAATTGAGTAATCTTCTTCTGGGATTGTTCTAAATTTGTCGTTATTCTATCCACATTGTCTTTAGTAGCTAGGGTTGTGGCTACACCATCGCTTGCCATTAATCTCGGATCTTTATTTGTACCATGAACTATTGTATTTTCAATTACCATGACTCCTTTCTTGTCTCCAGTGTTCACCTTCTTCTCTGTTCTCCTAACAATCCTCTTTTTTGCTTTGTCATAGAAAATAATATTTAGATCATGCACTTCATCTTCTTCCGTGGGAGTAAACAAAATCAATTCAATTCCTGATACTGAAACTAGATTTCCTCCCGCTATGCTACTGGATGGAACATAGGGTTCTACTGGATCAACATAAGACTGAGTCTGTTCTTGATTCGCATAGTCTTGTTCCTCTTGTCTTTTCTTGGCAGCCTCCTCTTCTTGCTTCTTCTTCTGCTCGACCACCTTTCCTTTTTCACCAACCGTAGTTATCTTTTGTTTAAACCTCCTTCTCAAAGCTATCATATTTTGAGAATTTCGGAAAATTTCTTCATCTTTATTCCAAAAGTTCGTGTACTCGAAATGCACCCCTGCTGCAGTACAATAATGAACAACCTTATTTTCAGAGTCATTTCTATGGAAACTCATCTCTCAGAAGTGAAAATATTCTAGCTCCTTCATGAATTCCGCTGCAGTTTTTACTTTGGAAAACTTGTAACTCCCTATGTAAAATGGGATTGGTGGATACACAACCTTATTTTGTTCGAAAAGGAAGTTACCCACTCCATCAATGTATAGTTTTCTTACTACCTCCTTATGAATGACATAATCTATAGCATACATATGCACAAGGGAAGGAGCCCTCAGCCCACCAAACATCCTCAAATACAAACCGCCTTCAGTCTAGTAATAGTGTCCATTATCTTGCACAACCTTCAACACCTCCTCGGACATGAAATTACACTCGACAAGGAAAATCAATGTGTACAAGGGTATGATAAAGTCTTCACAAATATTCTTGTAGTGACTATAATACTTGTGAGCCCACAACAATTGGTATGCAGCATATACAGGGGACCGTTCTTTATCCCACTGGCATTTCAGCACTGGGAATGGCTGCGTGCATAAAATACAATCAATCAAAATTGAGCTCATATAGAACTCTGTTTTATTTTGTGAGACTTCGTCCAATGCTACACTTATGCAGGCAGACAAACTGTTGGACACTATGTTTGCCCAATTGAAGATAGTACCTTGAGCAGCTATAGAAAAGATCACTGGTACCCAACCTATTTTGAAGTTCTTCCCATTGGCCCTTTCGAATATCCTGTTTAACATCAGGGCTATCAACCTGTATGGAGTACGGAGGCTTGCTATCTCATACTCCCCTGAACGCCTCGTTTGCTAGTTTGCTTCTTCAAAGTATGTTTCTGAACCTTTTTCCATTGATCTCCTTTTTTCTTCTTCGAATCATCCTCAACCTTGTTTTTACAATGCCTCACAAAGTGGCCATATTCATGGAAGTGTCTGCACTTAAACGACAACTGTTCGTAGTCCAATTCTTGCACATGAGACCAATCTTTCCTATATGCTCTGTCAATGTATTTTTCAAGAATATTCCCAATTGCTTCTAAAGATATGGGGCTCTAGCAGTGCAAGGGAAGATGAGGTAGATGTACCCAAATTGGCACAACTGAAGGAATGTCTTTGGCTGGATCAAATTCTGTCATCCATTTATTCAAATATAGACCATGTGGGCCCATGAAGTAAGGCCCGTTCCTAAATATGAGGTTCCTATATTCAGTGCTTTCAAAGATGAAGACGAAGTAACCATTCCCTACGAAATGGATTTTGATTCCTTTTGAGACCAGCGAATGCCAATTCCTCTGCACCCACGATTCAATGGCTCTTGGAGATGGCCATCAGCCAGTAAACTGACCTGTAATACCCCGTTCAACAAGATTCAAAGCAGTACGCCATGGTTCTTATTCCAGGAGAGCAACAGTTGAAATGGCCTCCAATTTCTTAATGAATTTCTGTTGTGAAGCTGAGACAGGGTGCTTACAATAAGCATCTGTCAGTTTCTTGAATGCAGAGAGCTCAGGGGAAAGGGAAGGGTGGGGGGCTCAGTACCCCCTCCTGAGGCCATGACAACGAACCAGGTATGGAACGTGAGCAAACACACAAAGATCCTGGAGAGATGTAGCGCTCATGCAAAATAGTGAAACTCTGAGACAATTCCCGAATCTAAAGCAACCTGCAAAAACCAAAGAAAATTCTCCCAAGATAGGGATAAAAAAATCCAAGCAACCAGTTCCTGCCAATTCAGGAGAGCTAAGAAAGGAGCAGTGCTCCAAGATCACGTAGCCAAACGGTGCAACCAGTGAAAATGTCTTTGCAATAGCACCCATTTCAGTTGCCTGCAAAACCAAAGAACTGCAATTTAACCCTATTCGTGATCACCAAGCACCAGTTCCTGCAAATTCAGGGAAAATTCTGGGCGTTAAATATTGAAGAAGAGTCGAGGAAGATTCATGAAACCTGAAGAAAGTTTTAAAATATTCTTGGAGTGAAAATTATTCCGAAAAAAAAAACTTCAAATTATATGGACCTACATATCAAGTAAAAAACAGTTTTGAATGATAAGAGGTCGTGCTAATAAAGATATACAAAATAAAGCTCATCTCTCATTTGATTTGTTGGTTAATTTTAAACAATAAGAGGTTGAGCTTATAAATCTATACAAATAAATCTCATCTCTCATTTCATTTGTAGGTTGTTGGTGCTACAAGAGAGCTATCTTAATACAAGGCATACCTTCTATATTTCAATTTTCTTTGGCTTTGGAGGTTATATCTTGGAGCTTCTCACTGGCGATGGTATTTTTCTTGTTCATGGTTCTTCTATTGAGGTAATATTGTGCTAGCATTGTGTTTTATTTTTCTTGAGCTTATTTAGGGGCAATATTGTCCAAAGGGATTAGATCTATATAAGGGTTTAGTATAGATTCAATTGATTTTCTTACACAGAGGGAAGTTTTTCTTTGTACTAATCCCTATTAAGATTTTTCAAATCTATCCTCTTCTAATGTAGGGTTTTACTAAGTAAGAAGTAGGGAGGATCCCATCCCCCCTTTGTGATTTTGTAGGATTATAGCTTCTAATATATCTATGAAATGTTGGAGGCCTTGAGCACTTGCGCTTTCTAGGTGATCTTTGTGGAAAAATACCATTGGAGAAATTCTTTGCTGTCTCTAAAATCCCCCTAAAAAATTTAAGGCACTTGTCTCTATTTTTCTTTTACAACCCTCCATAAAATAAAATAAAAATCTCTTTATTTTTATTGTTTTAGTTGGTGGAATCAAACCTTAAAATAAAAACCCCAAAGTATTTTGATTTTCACCTATATCTATTGGTTAAATTTATTTATTTATTTTCTTTTTGACTACGTGAATCAACAACTGGGGATGGGGATGGTACTCACGTGACATGGGGTCTAGGGATCAAATCCCGATACCACTATACCCCTAGGTGCATCCACAGAGTCCGAACCATGGTGCACAGGTCAATTTGGAAGGGATTTGAACACAAGACCTTCCATTTACAACCATTTCAATTTTACCACTTGCTCTGCCCCCCCATGGGCATATCTATTGGTTAAATTAGAATACTTTGTGTAGATCCTTTTATTTTCTAAATTTTCATCCCATATAAAAATCATAAAACCTTTAGAAAACTGTTAGTTTTTCATTGGTATACCTTGGATAACTTTTATCTAGAAAATTAGCCTTAAATAAAATTCTAGAATTTGTTGTCACTGTTTACCATAAATTTCTAGATTTATTTTCCATATTTTTTGTATAAAATAATAAAATATTTTTTTTGTCATTGAATTCATTTAGATTGAGGAATTTAGTATTTATTTCATGGTGGGAAATTATTTCTGAATTTTATTGAGGTATTTAATGCAATTTTTGCAATCTAGAAATTTCCTAAAAAATAGGAAAATTCCATATTTAGTAATTATGAAAATTTTCACTATTCTACTGCAAAATCAGATAGATTTATTTTGCTACATTTTTTTTTTGTAATTTCAAGCAACATATAACTCTCATCAGCAGTAGTTAGTTGGGAGAATTTGCTAAGTAAAATCGTTCTTTTTAGAAATTCCTAGCTGTTATAATTTTGGAATTTATGCAATTTACTATTTTTAGTAATTTCCAAAATTGGGTTTCTTTGTTGTTACACTTAAAGGAATTAATCACAAGAACAATGATGAAATTTATAATGGTTATAACCACTAATCCCTCTGAGCTGTAGTCTCAAATAACTAATAATCTAAGTGTTAATTGTGTCTTGGCATTTAGATTTATCTAACAAAAGTGGTTATTGTTATTTTTTATAATTGATAAAATATAATTGATTTAGTGAAATAAAGCACATAATTTGATACCTCACTTATGCAAGTTCAAATGGTTAGAAGGGTTCAAATGCTAGGCAATGAATTCTTCCATTTTCTACCCATGTATCAATATCTCGTATTGTGCTTGAATCTGCTTCTTGTAACTACCATGTGGGGTGTTTCAACTTCTTGTTCAAATGTTGTAATTAATTACCATGTATCACCTTTTGGACAACGTGGCCATATCTTTATTTTCCTTTAGGTTGAAGGGTCCATGTATTGGTTATGATAGGTGGGCACTCTGACCACAAGCCATGAAATAAATAAATGCCATAGAAATATGAAATCTTCTTCTGCAACAAACCTTGCACATCATTGACATGAAGATTCCACACCAAGAGTGATTCCACTTGTTCAGCCTCACATGCTTCAATGACATCTCCTGCAACAACCACAAATATATGAAAATACTGAAAACCAACAACTATTATGAACTAATTGCTAAAAGTAAAGGATGCATGCAAGATAGCATGTTGCACCAAGGATACTCTTGCATTAATGTGTAGTGGAACACCCAATTTGGCTTTCATCCTCCACCATAGACTCTGGTGTGCTCCTCCTACTACTACCTCAACGACATCGTGTGCACTGTCGTGGAGCCATGGTGGTGAAGAACTAATAAGTCTCACAACCAACTTGAACACTCACAATTGTAACCCCTTTTGTCACACACAAGCACCAAATCTTGCATAGAATTGCAATGCTCAAATGTAGTTCCTGCGCAGGATTACCATGCTTCATTTTTCCTTGCCGAGTCATATTTATCCTACTACTAGGGTGGTGAATCCATCAAATCATTGAAATCTCTTTGTCAGCCATCCTCCTTTCCATTTCCCGATTGAACTCATTAATATTCTTAATCTCTCGAGCGTGCTCAGGATTGATCGTATGGAGGAAGTTAGCAAGACAGAGAAATTTCCCATGAGCCAGCTAAGGAGTGTATTTCCAAATCAGGCATGGTAGAGCATTTTCCATGAGAGTAAGCTAAACACTAAATGATTTGCATCAGGATTCCAATGGTTTTTTTGGCGAAATTTAGACCGAAATTGTTGAAATCGTAGTTTTGGGTTACTAGAATTGCATAATCATGTTTCCCCCAAGGGTAATCGAGGTCATTGAATCCATTCCTGCAAACAAAATTGCACTTCTAGCAATCGAAATTGCAATTTTAGTGATTTTCCCATTGCTAGATTCCAACAAAAACCATCGAAAAAAATGCAAATTGTCTAGAGTTTAGCTCACATCTTTTCCATGATAGTCGTGATAAGTACAACGTTCCCCTCTTCACATGCGCTTGAAGCATTTCCAAATCAAGTTCCATAATTCTCTTCCCCCCTTGATTGTACGTAGTATCGTTCACATGATGGGAATTAGCACGTGGAATTGATTTCCCATTGGCTTGGGATGTGTTTAGTTGCATGCTGCTTACTTCATTATACTATGCTAGTGGAGTGTCATGGATACTAGCTTTTGCGTCAAGGTTGAGGTGACCTGCATCCACGTTGGTGACTCCACATTACAACATCGCTAGTGCATTAAGATGTAAAAGCTTTTTAATACAATAATATTTTTCACTAGTATAATTCAATTTATTTTCTATAATATTATGTTATGTATTTTTGTTTTGAAATTGATTGAAATAATTATAAGGCATAGAAGATAAAAAAAAATTGTGTTATAAATTTAATATATTGATAATTAAATTAGGAATTAACCTAAATTAAATCAATAAAAACATTTTAATGCAATATGCAAATTTTACCCTGACGTGACGTAATTATACCCTGTCATACCAACGTAAAATAAAATCAATATGATCAATAAAACCGTGAAGACAGCATATTTAGATATTTAATGTTAGAATTCGTTGCAAATATCTTGTCGATATGTTCGAGTGGGTAAGGAGATAGACTTGAAATCTGTTGGGCTTCGCCCGCGCAGGTTCGAACCCTGCTGTCGAACGTTAAGATCTTTACCGCTCTTCTCAATTTTAATAATCTCTTACTACGGCGTTAGAAAAATGTGATAAGAATTTTGGTCTAGATGGAATTGATAAATCTCTGGGTTCTGTATTGGGCTCTGTATGGTGTTATGGAACTTATTTAAAATTTGAAAATAAGTTTTATGATTATGAAACTTATCGCCTTCAGGTTTACATTTGTATCTCAGACTATTATTGAAGCCTAAAATAAATGTTTCTAGCAGGTCCGACTTTAGCTCAGTTGGTAGAGCGGAGGACTGTAGTGGTATGTGAAATCATCCTCATTGAAATCCTTAGGTCGCTGGTTCGAATCCGGCAAGTCGGAATTTAATTTCGTTTTTGCTGCATATCCTTAGCTCAGATCATATTACTTCAGGGAAGTCGGGATATTGGATTTATTTTGCAGCTTTTATCAAATGTCGAGAAGAGAATGCCTAGACCATAAGGAGGATAAAATTTTATCCCTTGCATTATTGGCAAAAGGACCTCCATATTTCATGGAAAAATGCTTTCTACTGGTAAATTTTGTCTAGCTAGTAATTATAATAAAATGGTGGTCAAAGAATTTTGGTTCATGAGAATGTTAGGGCCTTTTGAAAGTGCTTAGAAGAGCTGACCCTAACATTAAAGGAGTAGGAGAAGTGTTCCACTAAGAACAAAGTGTTGGTGGTTGTTCTCTTGTTTCATCAACAATTAAATTTGTCTAGTCTGTTCAAGAGGGCAGCGAAAAAAATGTCGCTAGCAAGAGCAGAGACAGTGGAGATCACCGAGGAGCGCTCAAAAGTAATTTGTGAATTCATATTTTGTAAAGAGTCCACGCAGATGGGCCACGTTCAGAGCACTCAGCAACCTAGGAGATCCTGCTTGATTGCTGGATGGGTGGGTCCAATTGTCCATCAATTAACCTCAACAATTGAATCGTAGAGCTCTAGGATATTCCATCTTTCCCTCACAGAAGGGATCTTGATGACCCCGTTCGTGTCCGAGATTGAGAGCAGGTAATCCCTAACACTACATCTAAATTGATCTTAGTGGATCGGAGAATGGAGCTTCTTTTGACGACCAAATAAATTAGATGCTTTCGGTCGTTGTGAAGAGATGCTAGACACATGCATGCAAATAGCCACAATGTGAGATTTAAAGGTGACATACGCCTGCATCAAATTGCCACGCCATGCTTGAAGGTAACACATAGATGCAAAATCCAAATAACTAAGCTCTGAGCTTTGAGTGTTGCAGCAAGACCAAGGACGTCAGATGTCGGAGAGCAAGTTGTCAGAAATGCATCGAGATCAACCCACCAACAAAAATGAAAAAGTGATTTCTCACAATAAGAGGTTGTATGGTAAAACTTTGGATAAATTAGACATTACCATATCATAAAAAACTGGAAGTGTCACTGCACATTTATCAAAACCATAGTGATTACATAATTCCCTGCTTGCAAGGAATAATAATGGAAGTTATACATCAAATGTTAGCCTCATAGACACAATAATCATCTTAGTCTAATAATATGTGCACCAACCTTTCGTGATTAAGCACTTAACAATAACAAGATTAACAATTTCTTATGTAAGGCCAAGAAAAAGTGTTGGATGGCAATGCGTGTTTACATATGCTTTGAGTATTATGCATTTTGATGCTTAAGCACATATATATTTTTATTGGTTCATTGATAAAATATACTTACCGTCAAAAGAAACCATTCGTGGAACATCATATACAAGCAAAGGAAAACAAAACAATCAAGTTATCATAACATAAACAGTCATACAAAGTCATTTGGTAAGATAAGGTAGTAAGAGGATTTTTAAATTATAATATCAACATAGCATAAGGCAATAGAAGGAGACTCAAATATTATCAAACCAAAGCTAAACTCTAAGCAAAGTTTAAACAACCATCCAATCATAAAAATCCAAACACAATCCAAGTAATAGAGTTGGTCAAGCAAATCCATCAAAGAAATGAAAATCATCGGGTAGCATTGATAACATTAAGTGTGTAAGTTACAAAGAAGGAAATATATGATTAAGGAATTTAATTCTTTTTTTGGGAGTGTCCATAACCCCTAGGGACTAAGGTATTTTGAGGGCCTCAACACTTATATAGTACCTAACCTACCAAGCTTGTAGAGCTCAAAAAATGATTTCTAATGATCCCAATATCCCCCCTAAGGCATTTTGAGGGATTTAACACTTATATAAGACCTAACCGGCCAAGATTGTAGAGCTCAAAAATGCTTTCTAATGATCTCAATATCGCCCAAAAAGGAGTTCATGTGGGAAAGTTGATGCCTCAAGTAGTTGAGATTCCAACTAGTTTCCGTAGGGATATAATTTTTGACATAATATTAGGAGCTACGTTTAGCATCTTTTATGTGTGTTTTGTGAATGAGTATAATAGATGCATATTTTTTCATAGATAACTACAACCATTGTAGGCATTGTATATACATTGGCCTAGATCCATCTTAACCTTGTATTTATCAAGCACCAACAAGGATCAAATTCCTTTAGGCACAAAGTTTTTGTTGATTTAAGATGGATCTATGTTGGTCGCAGTGGCACTTAGCTTTGTAGAATACACAAATTATAACTTTAAATGGAGATATGTATATGTAGAAATAAAGTTTCAATTATTGTTGAGATATCTATATTTTCATTATAACAATATTTCTCTGTAAATCTCATATACAATGTCTTTATCTATCTATAAGTTTGGTATCTCTCTTTTTTATCTCTATATAATTGTTCTTATATTATGAGTAAATCTGATCTCTCTATATAATTGTTTTTATATTAGACATGATTGCTAATTCAATATTGCGAAAGTGTTATTATTGTGGATTTTTTTATATTATCTTGTTTAATTGCTATTGAATTTGTCATTGGCTACAATTTAAAGACAAATTCTAAATTGAGAGGTTGTGAGTTGAGATGATAGTTACAAGCAACCTTTATTGCCACCTAGGTTGTGCTAGTGGGTTGGGATATTTTCCACTTACGTACAAATTGGGTGGTAAGATTTTTGATGTCGTTGCTAGGGACAAGGTCTTTTGTTACCTAGGTATATATGAGAATTAAAAAAAAATCCTTCTTGAGAATATTGGACTTGCATAGTAATAAAAATATATTGAGTTCATTTAGCGACTCTACGCAAAGATAATCCTAAAAGATATTCTATAAGAAGAAATAATCGAGGAGTCATTCAATTAAACCTTGAACCAGAGTAAGTATATAGAATAAGGTTGAACAAGGAAAATTCTTGGGACTACAATCAATCATTGATATAAAAATCTCTTTCTCGATTTAAGTCAAGTAAACATGGCTAATGATTTGTTTAAACCAGTTGATTTTTCAGCCATTAATGGTCATCCCCATGACATTCTAGAAAAGGATTTTGAAAGCTTCCATCTTTCTAGCTAAACAATTCCATTAATATAAAATCTCACCTCAAGGCATTTACCACCTTAGCAAGAAGATGGATTAGAGAGCATATGGATGTTTATATGAATCTATTTGTCCTATCATTAGAAGATGATCCCTTAGATTTGTTTACATAAATGCTTGATCATGGTATCTAGGATTTGAATGATTTACAAGACAATCTTATGAGAAAATGGAGTGATAAGAAAACAATAGATACTTATTTGCTAGCCTAAAATGAAACAATGGAAGAATTTAATAAGAGATTCAACGAATTGATTGGGAGTATTCCCACTAAGATCAAGGTTCCTGAAGCATCTATCCTCATTCATTACATAGAGGTTTTTAGTGGTGATATGGGATATCAGCTAAGGGATAAGGATCCCCAAGATATCAAAGCAACTTATAACTTTGCAAAAAAAACATATGAGAATATGTTAGCTGATGGAAAATCAAATTTTCTTGGATTTACAAGAGCAAAGATTAAGCAAAAATCTAAAGCATTTACTAGTGATTATCCAGATCCCATGCAAGATTTGGTCAAATATTGAAGCAAGACAATTAAGAATATGAAATTGAATTTTACTCAACAAACACAATCCATCCATAATAGGCTTGTCCAAGTGGAGAGAAATCCAAAAAATAGGATGTAACTAGAGGATATGGAGGGTTTAATGGGAATAAGGACCCTTTTCAACAGAGGCCCGATCAAATATTCCCAATTCAAATGAATACAACCAATGTGGTTGAGAAAGAGGGTCTTTGTTTCTGTAAAAAATGTAACGAGTTCCATAAAGAAAATGGGTGCACACATATATTAGACAATTGTTTGAGGATAATAATTTTGATGAATTTCATAACAACATTAACACAGTTGGAAAGACTTACTCCCTTAACCAAGACCAAATGTCTCAAATGAAAGAGAATATTATGGGAGTGGATAAAGTCACAAGGTTATATGGTGAGAAATCCACCCCCAATAAATGTTGCAAATGATGAAGGATATGGGATTAAAATATCAAAAGAGAGGAAATGAAAACATCCAAAGTGCTTATGATAGATTAACTTCCAAGACCTCTCACCCAAAAAAATTTCCTCCAATTTGATATGATAATTTAATAATTGAATTTGGTGGATGGATGCCTAATGCAAAGATGCTTGACCCTATATATGAGATAATCAAGATACCTTCACAAAGACAAAAGTTACTTAATTTTATTGAAGGTTTTTGTAACATATCCATCTATCTATTTATCCAACAAAGGGGGACTATGTACGAATTCTAGGATTCTAACGTCTCATGGACATATAACGAATTCATAAAGAACAAAATGTGCGCATGTTGTTGAAATTTGGTATTGTCATTGATGTCAAATGTTGAAAAGGGACATATGAAGGAAAGGACATTGGATGGATGTCAAATGAACAAGAAGTATGCATGAACATTGAATAAGAAGGATGCATAAGGAAAATAAGCTTAGCAGATTTATTAAGGATATGCATGCTCACTCTTGCATAAACAAGATGAATGGAGTTAGCGCAAATATAAAATAAAGATTATGTCCCAGTTTGAAGAAATATATGATGAAATCTAGTTTAAATAATTATATGAATTTCAACTTGAAGACAAGAAGTACATGAGAAGTACATTCAGTTGGAAGAGGTATATAAAAGAATACAAGTATTTGAATTGAAGTACAAAAGTCCCACCAAGTAGTGGCTCCTTGATGCGCAAATACCACAAAGACCAAATTGCAAAAATAAGTGTGAAAGGTTCGGAAATGCGCAAAATGCATAAGATTAATATGCGGTTGGACAAATATTCTAATCCTGAAAGTTTGCAATACCCATAAGCGATGATACTTCAAGTGCACAAAACCACACATGAAGTAATTCCAAATATGCGAAAATATCTCTAAGACATGGGACACATATTCACAAGCGTTCACTAAAGCACAAACACATATGCACAAATACCACCATGGTGTTGGACTAGAGTATGCAAAAATCCACAAGTTAAAACATGAGAAGATATAATTTGACGAGAGATAGACTTAAGTGGTTAGCTTAACCAAGAAGTAAGGAAGTATTGGTGTCTTCAATTCAAAGGAACCCCAATGTGTGGACACACTCTTTGAGAAAGAGTAATATAAATAGAGATGAAGTGGTTGTAATAAAGTAATCTTGAAGATGAATTTGATATGAGTTTCTGAGTGTGCAAGCTTCGTATTTTTGAGGATAAATGTCTCATTGAACCAGAAGAAGATATAAAACAAGGAGTTGAATGCACATAAAAAATTAAAGGATATCAACATAAACTACGCAGGTAAGGAGATTGCTTAGCACTGAGATCTGCAATGGAAGCAACAAATGTAGCAGAACACTATTGACATCACATTATCCAGGAGGATATTGGTGGCCACCCGCCTATTCCACTTGGACCCCCACCATTGTTTCTTTCAGTTTTCCAGTTTCCTTAATTGTAGCACAATTTACTATTTTTGGNAATGACGTTTTTTCGGCATCGAATAGTTGGGTAAACACGACTGCGTTCCACACTTGATATTAGTTTTTAGTAGATGTAGTCCTTGAATATATATTTCTATCGATGTATCATGTGCGTCAAATGGAGGTAGTATGCCAAAGTTACGACCCCGGGAAATCGATGTACCAAGTTACCCAACGGGGCCCACATTCTAGCGTTTCACCTCCTAGGGTTAGGTTTTTGGATGTGTAGGGTTTCCATTGTTCCTCAATAATATATAGGCCTTCGAGCCTCATTGTAGCATAGATTTCAGAGGCATGTAGCCACCACATCTCTTCTCAGAGATGAGCTACCAGCACTCTAGCTAGTTTATTTCCATTCTGTATGTAAACGAGTTTCAGTTCTTTGATTAATGAAATGAAGTGTTATTTCCGTTGCATCTTTGTTATTTGTGCATTCTGTTGCGTTCCTGCATAAATCTGGATCAGTGGTATCAGAGAAATATGCTCTTTCTTGATCCTTCTTTGCATGTCCCCAACGAGGGCACGGTATAAGGAGTCAGGGCTCGATCTGGTTGAACCTTTGCAAGATTAGCCTCACAAATCCCGACGGCTGCCCAAGGGGGATGAAAAGAAAGACGAGGGCGCATAATATCCTATCAAAATCCTTCAATGACTTCCCACTGGCGGCGCATCTGCATCTAGCAGCCACACTGGAGGCGCAACCCATTTTAAGGTACAAGTAAACTTCGACATTCCCATATTTGATGGCCGAATAGATGCATACGTCATAGATAGATGGTTGAATCTATTAGAAGGATATTTCTCGGTTCATGACTTTTTCGACCGGGAAAAGATTACTTTTTCACTAGTCAAAGCCGCCCCCCATGTCAAGGACTGGTGGGAAACCTACTGTGAGAGAAATGATGAGGAGGAACACTCTCTATTCTCGGCCATACCCACTTGGAATTCTTTCCAAGATGCCATAAATGGACAATATTATCCCATGGGGAGCTATGAGGACAAGTACATCCAATGGACTACACTGCGACAACAAAGAGATCAAGATGTGCATGAGCTGACAAATCTGGTATCCTTTATACTTCATACTTCAGACAAGATGGGTCCTTTATACTTCATTTAACTTATTATATGCTCTGATTATTCAAACTTGCTCAAAGAATTTGCATTTAGTTTCATTGTAGTTTTTGAAGAATTTGGAAAAAAGTGAAGAAAAAACATTTTATACTTTTGCATTTAGCCGGTTTTTTTTTCCAGTATTTTTCAAATAAAATTTCAAAAATTATAAAAAGAAGTCTTAGTTTTATCTCACTTAGTTTCGATTTCATTAGCTTATATTTCAAAAAATAAAAGAAATTTGGTTTAAGTAGTTGCAATTTACTTTGGAATTTTCTTTATACATCATTTTGCTTTTTCTTATCGAGTCTATAACATCACAGTCTTTCATGCCATTTGCCTTATGACTAAAAACAACTCTTAAAATGAACGATATAATTTAAAAATTATTAGTAAGTTTTATTTTATAGGATCATACACCAACTAGCTTAGGCTAGACTTGTGGAATAAGGAGTTTAAACTCTCCACAAGTGTTTAAATTTAGACGTAGTTGGCCAATCAATAGGTAAACCCTCTTCTATGTTGATTGTATTTAGGAAGCTCCTCTCAAATGGGAGTTAAGCACAAGGCCGCGTGGAGGCTTGGACTGAGGAGATAACCCTCCGATTCCTTGTCAAAGCATAGACCAAGGTTTTTGTGCATCTAGGGACTTCTGTTAATACCACCCTTTAGGCCCCGTGCGGTGATCGTGTTGAGAGGGTTTCAGGCTTTACTACCCTACCCATGCGTACGAACCAGGATTGCGACTGTCCCCCCAGACTGTTAGTATAGTTGCGGTCGCTTTTAGTCTCTTTGACATCTAGGGTTCATACATAGGTACACCGAAAGGATATTTCTAGTTGACCTTGGACGGGCTTGGAAGGTAACCCCGGTAGAAGGTGTGGGAGGATGGTGGGTGATTCCTCCGCTTGTGCCCAAGAACATCTACAGGGACGCCAAGTAACTGTCTCTTAGCTTTCTTCTGGAAAGCATATCTTATACTCCTTGTGTTTGTGTGGCTTTAGGAAATTTTGTAGTGATTGCTGTGTGGTTTGTTTGTGCTTAGCCGACCTTAGGGTGTGTGAAGAGTCAAATTTTCAATCGTGGAGGACCAACCTCTCAGAAGGTCAAGAAGGTTGCAAAACCTTCCTCCGTTTACTACAGTGGAGCCTACACCACCCCCTCAAAGGCAGAGATTAGACACAGACGGTTATTTTGAATTGGTAGGACTTAGTGAAGTTCCGGGTGAACCAAAACTTAGGACAAATCAGGTTGATGCAACCACAATAGAGATAGAAGACTTTTTGGCTGACGAGTTTGCAAGAAACTTTAATTCACCTCTTACTGATTTAAATGATCCAAGTTTGTCCTTTTAATTCACCTATGATTGCTGTTCCTGTGAGCAGACTTATGGCTAGTGGAGGATAAATTCCATCTACCCCCATCTCAGCTATTCCAGTGGAAGGAGTGCCACCTCCCCCAGTTGGTACTCCTAGAACAAATATACTTGCTACTCCCTTAACTATAGCTAGTCGGGTGGTTCAACCACCAACTTCCACAAATGTAGCAAGCACTTTTGGTGGGGTGGTCATTGGGATTCCTAGTGTGCCTTCTGCTTCACCCTCTTTTGCACACACTGCTCAGAGTGGTCTTGTCGGATCCTCTTCATTTGTCCAAGGTTTTCCTTGGAATGGGGGGCATATTCCCCCATCCACTCCATATGTAGGCCCCACACCTACATATGTAGGGGTGCAGTTTGGAAATACTAATTCTTATGGTTAAGGTTTCCAAACGTCGGTTTTGGCTCCTTTCACGAGCTCTCCTTTCTCTCTTTTTAGGGGAGGGATACCTGCTCATGTTTTTCAAACTTCAGTTTCAACTGGAGCAGCTCAAACCACATACACTGCATCACATATGAATAATCCACTAGATTATGGATGGAATCCTTTTCAAAGTAGTACGACTAATTCACAACTGGTAGCTGGGGGAAACCTCGCTTTTACATTTGGGAACCAGGGGGAAAGTCCTTCTACTTCCCATGATCGTACTTTTCAAGCTCATGTTAGGCCCAAAATTCCTCTCCTGGCAACTTTGAACTTGTCATATTTGTCCAAGTTAATGAATGACCCAGTGAAACATGATGCCACCTGGCCACCCGTCCCTACCAAATTACCCTCATATATCCCAAAATTCAAAGGAAAAGTTGGTGAAGACCCAGGGGCTCATATCACCACCTTTCACTTGTGGCACTCTTCCAACTCGCTGAATGATGACACTGTTCGGTTGAGATTGTTCCAAAGAATTTTGACTAGTGCCGCAACAAAGTGGTACATTGAACTTCCCTCTATTGCGTTTGATAGTTTTTGGGACTTAGCTAATGTGTTCCTTAACCATTTCCAACTTCATGTTCGGTATGATGCCGGCACATACTTATTGTCCACCTTTCGGCTGGAAAAAGCCACTCATATTTCGGATCATATCCAAGAGTGGTGAAGGCGGAAGAGGCTCATTAAGGCCACTATCCCTCCTGAGTTTTTGTTAGAATGGTTCCTTAATTCCTTATTTTCGTATATATCTAAGGATGTATCCACTTCGGGAGTAACTAATGAGGAAGAGGCTATCCTCACGGCCCAATAGTTAGATTTGATATACTCTCAGTCTAGGATTATATATGAAATCATCCCTGATGCACCGCGGCCAACATATAGTGTCGAGAAACCTAAGCCTAGACCATATGCCGATGGTGTGGTTGGTTTAGTTAAATCTCCCACTGTAGAATCTTTGTCAAAACAACTCCATGAGTTTTCCGTTAAACAGTCTACGACGGAGGCAACAAAGGCTACCCCCTCATCCCAAAATGCAAACATTTTTTCTTAATCCTCCCAAAAGGGAAATCAATAGCTCGGTGGGAAAAAGAAAAAAAGGGGAAGAAAGGTGAGGGAAACCAAAACAAGCCAAAACCCACAAATAATTATGATGGGGGGGAAAAAAAGAGAAGAAGAAGGTGAAATTTCCCTGTAAGTTGTGTCAGGAAGATCACCTAACCCATCAATTCCCTCTTATAGATCAAGCTCAAAAGCTACTAAAAAATCAACAACCGACTCTCTTAAAGGATCCATTTCCCGAAGGACAGAATGCAACTTCAGTTTCTAACATAGCAAGGGGCATTGCTAATGCCCCTGACCAAAACTATATCAACATGGTTCAATCCCAGACCTTGCTCCAGACTAGAAACAAGAACTATGAGACGGAGGCTCCTGAGAAGGGTAAGTCTATAGGTGAAACTTATAACCCTCTCAAAATTGAAAAACCTGTTGAAACTATGCCTAAGATACCAAAAGGTGTCTTTAAGAAAGCATTGCACAATCCTAATGCTAGGGCCACAGCTAATTACTCTGTAGTTTAATATTTATCCCAAACCCCTTGTGCGATGTTAGCTTTGGAGGTGCTACAGAGTTGTCCTGCCCAACAAGATGCACTCTTAGCGGCCTTAGGTAGTATGGATTCATCGAGCCTCATGGTGAAGTTTAATTTTTCTGATGTCAAAATTCTCCTGCCGTATCATGTGGATTTGTCGATATATGTCATCCATGGTGAAACCATTGGAAAGTTTTTTGTCGACAAGGGTGCTTCCACATGTGTCATGTCCTTGTATTGCTGGCTCTTGGATCTCCAAAGATAGTTCCATTGAACAACCTACTTACTATTTTTTATGGAAGGTCATTTCGTCCACATGGTATCCTACTAGCTTTTGAGATAAAGTTGACAGGGAAGGCAGTGTCTGTTGAAGTAGAAGTATTTGATGTACCGTTGGATTACACTTTGCTTCTGGGGAGAATTTGGACTTATGCCATGTCTGCAATTGCATTGGTCGTTCCTTAGGTGGTAGTGTTTCTGCATGAAGGGAAGTTGGTTACAGTAGACCAACTCAGTTTCACTTGAATGGGCCGCATGGAAACTAACGAGTCCACCATGCCATTGGTTGATCAGGTCAAGCCTACTTTAGAGAGCTTAGGGGATGGAGCGTATTCATCATTAATGGGCACATTCGATATCCCAGCCCCGATTAATTACTTAGGTTCTACTAGTGTAGGGAAGTCTATCACGACGGTTGGTGATAGAAAATATCCTTGGATTATTCCTTCCTATTACGAACTTGAAGTTCCCTTATCGATAGTGGAAGTATCCTATCAAGCTATCATTAATACCACTGTTGATCCTGTTTCGGTTCCTCCTACAGTCTCAGAGGAGCCGAAAGAAGCATATCTTCCTGCTTGGGAAGAGAACTCTTTGTATATTGATGATTGCTTAGACACGATTTTGCCTTTAAACGAAGCCATTTTGGAAGCCACGAGCAGGCGAGATAATATCTGTGAAGATCTTCATCATAGATCCTACTTTCTTCTAGAGTTAAGCAGGATTGAAAATCAAGAGTTCCATGTGACACTGGCAAGTGATGATGATATACCAATCAACCCCTTACCAAGGGAGGGAATCTTTGCCAAGGGGAATATGGGAAACATTTTCGTTACTATTCCTATCAACATCTCTGTGAACCCCAATGTTGTGGAAAATGTATATATTGGTGCAAACTGCTCTTTGGAGGAGATTTCTATCTATACGACCTTGTTTAAGGAATTCCGCGACGTGTTTTCCTAGTCATATGAGGAGAGGCCAGGCATAGATCCATTGATAGTCGTGTTATCACCCACCTTGTAATTTCCTGTGTGAGGTGGATCCAGGAAGGATGGTAGAGGGGCAAGCAACTAAGGGGTGGAACCACGACTTCCTAGACTCCCAAATGGATGGTTGTCACGCCAATCAAGGCAGCCTTCACTTTATGT
>LPNX011138184.1:188476-271161 GCA_001517045.1 Pseudotsuga menziesii
ATTAGATGGGGCTTCAAGATACTTAAGGTGTAAGGAAAATGGAAACCCTAGCTCTAGGGTTTAGGTACTAGCAACTGGTGAATATTACCACTATCTTGGGAAACGTAACTGTGATAGGGTGAGCAAGAACAGAGTTGGAAATTTCTAGTACCAAGGAGACAGACTCAGTGAAAGATAGTTGACTTGAGTTATCAATGAGTGTTGGCAAAGGGAATGGTAGGAGAGCTTAAGGATAGGGCTTGCGCTAGCTAGGAAATCAGTGCCTTGTGTGGATTGGGCAATGGAGTCAGCAACAAACCAACGTTTCAATGAACCCACCTAGGATACACCTTGATCTATGAACCTCGAAAATATTGGTCCGAAAAAGCTAAGGTACAGGAAAACCAGTTCAATGGAAGGCTAGCGCTAGGGCTTGGAAAGACAAATTTGCAGTTCTAGGGTCACTTGGAGGCTAATAACTCAATGTTGAAGGAGAAATGAGGTCAGGGTGACCTGATCTACAAGCCCAAATCAGAAAAACAACAGAAAAATCAGATATAGAAAAGTCAAAATCTGATGAGGGGGGCTAGGAGGCTGAAAACCAATTTTTCAAATCTAGGGAAAACTGGAAAGGACTAGCTCAGCATTGCGAGTGTTCTGGAGTGCTCAAGCCCTGATCTATCAGCCTATCTTGTTATATTTCAGAAAAGGTCACTTCCGAAAAAATCCAGTTTTCAGTGAGGGCACTAGGGCTGTTTTAGTCAAAAACTCAGATCTAGGTCAAACATCCAAGCATTTGGACAACGCTGGGGTTGATTTGAACTATGTGGGACCCGATCTATCTGTTTGTGAATTCAAAATTCAGAAACAATCAAAACCCTAGCAAGTCAAATTTTCAGTGGGGGGTTATGCAGTTTTTTGGCAAAAAATCAGATCTAGGTCAAACCGGCATGATTTTGGCCAGTGTTGCAGTTGATTTGGTGAAGGGGAGGCCTAGTATATGAAACCCAAAAATTGTTTGGCCAAAGATCGGACGATTCCCATATTTATTGCTTTTTAGTATTTTAGGAGTTTTCAGAAAAATTTGAAGTAAAGCAGGGTACAATGGAATACAATTTGAAAAGAAGAGACTTAACTGTTAGATATTACCTAGAAAAGCTTGTAGAATTCTTGAACAGTGATGATCTTAGCTATCCCGATCAATTCTGGAAGATCCTCGTGATTTCTATGGCATATGCAAGCTCCAAGCCATCAATGTGCCCCCTACCCTGCATGAGCAAATGTCAACCATATCAGATTTGCTAATACAAAATAAAGAAACTGAATGCTACAAAAAAGTAAAACGAAGTAATCATATATCACAATGAAACTAATGAAAACCCCCTGATCCAAGACGAAGAAAACCGAGCGAGTTGAGGCCCCCCTACAAAAACACTCTAGCCAAAACGCCCTCCTGTAGACAAAACAATGATAGCAAAAAATATAGATCTCACAAGAATTTCCACAATGCTAGGAAGCTGAATATTTTCCAATCACCATTTGAGAACATCAGATGCAAAGCAGATCGAGAAAATTTCCACAAAAAAGTCTTTATATTATTCAGATCCAAGAGCCAAAGACCCCTTACAAATGAGAAGCTCTCTCCTTTAAATAGAAATGAGAGAACCTCAATCATAACCAAATCCTAACCACTTTCAAAACGAGTGGCTAAGATTAAAAGATGAAATGTTCTAATCAATGGTTGAGATGAGCTCAACATACAATACATGGATCAATATAACCATAATTTATCAAAGTGGACTAACCCACCCAAAAAAGGTAACCCACTCAACAAGAAATAAATGAAAGCACATGGTGGGTCCAAGGAGTGTTCGACTAACTCCCTCTGGGTGTCCCCATGGCACAATAAAATAATATAATAATTTAATTCTTTGACTTTTGTGCCTCCTTGAGGAAATTGTGAGCCTCCCAAAAGAGCTCCAGAAAATAATATAAAAATGCCCAACAATAGATGTGGACCCAATCAGGAGTTACAACAGTTGGAGAAGGTGTGGAGGACATCACTCTCATCATCATGACTCGTCCCATGTCATTTGCTTTCCTCAGTAGCCCAAATCGATTTCTTCAATAGCCATTTAATCATTTTTTAATTTTCCTCAGGAAACGTGATCTAGCCAAAACAACCTTCTAAGGTACCTGCGTTGTCAAACTGATCCCATCAAGCTCTTTGGGATGGGGGTACTATGGTACAAACAAGTGTCTAGACCCCCCCATTCCCATACAACGCCCTAGGAGATCCAATTGAAACATCTCCTTGCTAAAAAATATCAATCTGTGAAGAAAAACTGCATCAGAAAGGCAGAATGAGCCTGATCACATCTGTAAGTGCCCTGAACTGGAAATAAACTATCTCATTAGACTTAGAGAGTCCAAATCCATCTAAGGTGTATACTCATAACCATCATAGGTCTCTATCTGATCGTCAATCATATCCAATAAAGAATATAACCATCTGTGAATAATTAGACACCAATAATAACTCAGACTATATCCATCCGCTGCAAGTGTTAAAAGGTTAAGACATGCTCTACAACTCATTCAGGTAACAATCACAACAAGTAGCATTCATTTCATTGGCAGTACGCCAACCTATATATATATATATATATATATATATATATATATATATATATATAAGGCTTTATTTATTATTACTCGGACTTAGACTTTCAAGACTATACTCACTTCATAGCTGTAGCCAATTCGCTAGTGAAGGGTGAAGGGTGAAAATGATAAGGCTAAGGAAAAGGATGACTTCCTACTCAACATCATGACACTTTGGATAATGGAAAGGGAATACTCACTATAACTAATGTCGGACAAACAACAACACAAGGAATGGCAGTGCCTCACAAATGGGTGAGTTGTTAAGAGAGTGCTTATTCAACTTAGGCATCATGACTACATCAAGCTTGATCCAAGTTCATTAGGATCATCATTTTATTCCATGGCCTTTCTAGCCTATATGACCCTTTTGGGACTTCACCAGTGCTTAAAAGCACAACTAATCACAGCTTTCATTCGGGACATATTTATTTTAATAAGGTCAACAATTTTTTGGATACAACGTATTTTTAACCATTGCTTTTTTGGACATTTTCTTATACTCTTCAAGGATTATTTTAGCACTTCATTGCTCTTGCCCTTTTTACATATGTTAAGAAACACAGTTTTATAATTTTCATTTTCCATGGGTGCATATTCAATATTTTCAATACAGGTAGTACATGAGCTTTTAGTTTTAGCCAACAACATCTCAAGTGACTAGGGGGAGTTCTGCATAGTCACCAAACATTGGGACAACCGACCAGAATGATTTAGGCATACTATCCAACTTACCAAAGGCAAGTTTTTTCACCAACTCAGAGCCGAGACACAATATAAATAGGGAGGCTTGTCTAACAAAAGTTCCAGCGGGGAAAAAAGGTCCTCCATGCCATAAGTCAAGAAGTCAGTTAGGTTGAAAACGAAAATGGAAGGTAAGGGATGGGTGAAGACAATGAATGATGGAGCCAACACTAGCAAGCCAAAACAATGGAGGGAATGACTACCTCTATTCTCCCTAAGGAGGGTAAAACCACTGAGTATAGATCAAGAACTTCCAAGTCTAAGTAAGGACATCAATACATAGTAAAAGATACAACTAAGTCCATATAATTATGACCGCCATATCATGATACCACAAGTTAATACATGTCACAAAAATTAGTATAAGAGCAATAATAACCATAACACAATATAAAATGCTGAGCCATAACCATGCAATATAATCCATCTGAGACACCATTTGTCCAATGAGAAAGAACTTACATAAAACTGGGCATCAACGACTTCTCTGAAAATGACATAAATGGCTACATTGGTCCTCAAATCTGAGTGTCTTGAGACTCAGTCCTGACATGGGAGAGTATAATAGTCCACTAATATAATAATAATCCATCAAAATTGCTCATCTCAGCATCTCATATGTAAGAGATCTGGCTGAAAATATTACTGTGTCTGAAAAATAGAATATGGTAGCTTGGCTACTATATATGTGATAACATCTGGCTCCAGCTGGGACAAGTGATCTGCTGAAAAGAGCGCTTGAGAACCTCATAATCTTTGGTACTCGCACTCTACTTCTTGCATCCTCGATAAATCCATCCAGCTCTGCAACCGCTACCAAGAATGTACCTGACTACCTGCAACATGTCCAGAGCTATACCAAACTCACAGACCGGTCGTCAGAACAATATTTGGATAATATATAAAATACTGAAAATAAAGATGCATGAAACTGAAAAGAAGAAAATAACTCTAATCTATAACCATAACTTTCAATAAAAGTTTGATTTTTTATTTTGTAGGGCAACAAAATTATACTAAGAGCTTCAAAAACGAGCTTCAGGCAAAGATGCAAAATTCTACACTACTGCCGGGAAAGGCTTATTCATGTCCTACCTACCTTACTCTAACCAATTTAGACAAGTGTTAGGTAAAATCATAAATCCAATGCAACCACTTGCTGAACAAATCTATTGAGATTTCTTTACAGTTAATGATACAACAAGTCAAAGATAGGTTGTAAGTAATGTGAATGAAAATTGAAGCTATTGTAACTTGTTGTTTGAAAATCAAAGAAAGATATGGATAAAGAGAAATGAAATCATGCCAGGGATGAGATTGATTGTTGTATACTTCTTCCATCCGTAGAGCAATAGGATCATAAAATTTATACAAGTTTAAATTTGATGAAAGAAAAGAATACGATACATAATTCATCCCTCCTAGGCCATCATTTTTTTCCTCATCTTTTTGGTCAGCATACTCAATCATTCTCACATTATGATCAATGATGAAACAAAATAGGGACAAATTAGAAATCTTTAAACCAGAAATTGAGATTAACCCCATTTGTTGTTTATAAAATGAAAAAATATGGAATTGGTCTTTATAGAGCTTTTCATTCACCTAATCAAAGAAATTAACAAAGTTGAAAACATTATGCACCAAGGATGAAAGGAGATAAAATGCTTTACCATTGACCAGTTGGCACTTTCTAGAATCTGTATTGCATGATACCATAGAGAAGGACATCAAGAGCTGGGATGGGAGGGTGGATTGCCAAATTAAGACTTGAATTGTATCTCCTAAAGATGTTAACACCAATCTTGCATGTGATATGGGACATTTGCTAGAGAAATTGGCAAGATTGAAACTAACATCCCAAGAACTAGACTCACTATGATTAATCTCCTCAACCAAATTACCTTGATCAAATGTATGACAGGGAATGGTAGCAGCATTACAAGAATCATTCCTTGGAGGCTCTTGATGATTATTTGGACACAGATTCCAGTTCAACAGATGTGACAAAGAATGCTCTAGGTCAAGCTCGCTTACTAGTATATCATCACCATGTGGTTGTTCTTTTTAAGATTGTTCATTACATTCAACTGAGGACAAATGATCATCATCATTCATTTGATAAGGAAAAATATCACTATGTTCATTTCTATCCTCACAAAATTGGTCTTCAACTACAATATGACCACATGATTGCTCTTCAATGGAAGTTTTATTAATTTCAACCTTTTCTTCTTTTGTAGTGATATGATCAAGGTTTGAATCCAGATTCAGATAGGTTGGATACTGACTCAAATTATCATCAATTAGGCAATGACTATGGAATTTCTCTTTTAAAGGCTCTTTAATGAACTCACCAATGGAAGGCTCAACTATACATGTTTCTTGATGGTGCATGTTAGGTTCCCTTCCACGGATCAGATCCAGGATTTGCTCTGTGACTGCTTCAGGTGATAATAACAGAGTATCTCGTATGATTTGATTGATATCCCTCTTAGTTTCATCATGAGGTTTTGAAACATTATTCTCGAAGTACTTTTTAGCATTCTTATGGATTGTAGGCACGCTCATAATTTGGAACATATCAGGAGAGGAATGGTCCAATTGAGAAAGCACTTCATCAATATATTGATTATCAGCGACACAATCATTGCTAGACTATCACTCTAAAATTTTATCTGTGTTCCTACTCCAACTATCAATTAACAAATATGTGAACATGTCATACCCAGTGATGGATCCTGGTGCTAAATGATTGAACCATAGTTGAACATCCCCTTGCAAGGATTATCCTAAGGCTCGCATATAAACATCTTCATTGCTAGCACCTCTTGATTCCATGTAATCCCATAGATCCATTGATAGTCGTGTTATCACCCACCTTGAAGTTTCCTGTGTGAGGTGGATCCAGGAAGGATGGTAGAGGGGCAAGCAACTAAGGGGTGGAACCACGACTGCCTAGACTCCCAAATGGATGGTTGTCACGCCTATCAAGGCAGCCTTCACTTTATGTTATCCTAGTCCAAGATAACAATGGGGGAGACCCAGATCTGCTCTTGACATGAGAGATCAGACCTAGACACCAGAAAAAGATTAGATGGTGCTTCAGGATACTTAAGGTGCAAGGCGAATGGAAACCCTAGCTCTAGAGTTTAGGTACTAGCAACCGGTGAAGATGACCATTGTCTTGGGAAACATAACTGTGACAGGGTGAGCAAGAACAGAGTTGGGACTGTCTAGTACCAAGGAGACAGACTCAGTGAAATATAGTTGACTTGAGTTATCAATGAGTGTTGGCAAAGGGAATGGTAGGAGAGCTTAAGGATAGGGCTTGCGCTAGCTAGGAAATCAGTGCCTTGTGTGGATTGGGCAATGGATTCAGTAACAACCCAATGTTTCAGTGAACCCACCTGGGATACACCTTGATCTATGGACCCAGAAAATAGTTGGTCCAGAAAAGATAAGGTACAGGAAAACCATCTCAATGGAAGGCTAGCGCTAGGGATTGGAAAGACAAATTTGCAGTTCTAGTGTCACCTAGAGGCTAATAAAGTAGCGTTGAAGGAGAAATGAGGTCAGGGTGACTTGATCTACAAGCCCAAATAAAAAAATCAACAGAAAAATCAGATCTATAAAAGTCAAAATCTGATGAGGGGGGCTAGGAAAACCAAATTTTCAGATCTAGGGAAAACCGAAAAGAACTAGCTCAGCATTGGGGGTGTTCTAGAGTGCTCAAGCCCTGATCTATTAGCCTATCTTGTCAGATTTCAGAAAGGTCACTTCCATAAAAATCCAGTTTTTAGTGAGGGCGCTAGGGTTGTTTTAGTCAAAAACTCAGATCTAGGTCAAATTTTCAGTGGGGGGTTATGCAGTTTTCTGGCAAAAAATTAGATCTAGGTAAAACCAGCAGGATTTTGACCAGCGTTGTAGTTCATTTGGTGAAGGGAAGGCTCGATCTATGAAACCCAGAAATGGTTTGGCCAAAGATCGAACAATTGCCATATTTATTGCGTTTTAGGGTTTTTAGTATTTTAGGAGTTTTCAGAAAAATTTAAAGTAAAGCAAGGTACAATGGAATAAGATATGAAAATAAGAGACTTACCTGTTATATCTTACATAGAAAATCTTGTAGAAGTATTTAACAGTGATTATCTTAGCTATCTTGATCAATTCTGGAAGATCCTCGTGATTTCTATGGCATATGCAAGCTCCAAGCCACCAATGCGCCCCCTACCCTGCATGAGAAAACAACAACCATATCAGATTTGCTAATACAAGATAAAAAAACTGAATGCTACAAGAAAGTAAAACGAAGTAATCATAGACCACAATGAAACTAATGAAAACCCCTTGATCCAAGATGAGGAAAATCGAGCAAGTTGAGGCCCCCCTACAAAAACGCTCCAGCCAAAATGCCCTCCTGTATTCAAAACAATGATAGCAAAAAATATAGATCTCACAAGAATTTCCACAATGCTAGGAATCTGAATATTTTCCAATCACCATTTAAGAACATCAGATGCAAAGCAGATCCAAAAAATTTCCACAAAAAAGTCTTTCTATTATTCAGATCCAAGAGCCAAAGACCCCTTACAAATGAGAAGCTCTCTCTAAATAGAAGTGAGAGAACCTCAACATAACCGAATCCTAACTACTTTCAAAACGAGTGGCTAAGATTAAAATATGAAATGTCTTAATCAATGGTTGAGATGAGCTCAACATACAATACATGGATCAATATAACCATAATTTATCAAAGTGGACTAACCCACCCAAAAAAGGTAACCCACTCAACAAGAAATAAATGAAAGCACATGGTGGGTCTAAGGAGTGTTTGACTAACTCCCTTTGGGTGTCCCCATGGCACAATAAAATAATATAATAATATAATTCTTTGACTTTTGTGCCTCCTTGAGGAAATCGCGAGCCTCCCAAAAGAGCTTCAGAAAATAATATAAAAATTCCCAACAATAGATGTGGGCCCAATCAGGAGCTGCAACTGCTAGAGAAGGTGTGGAGGACATCACTGTCATCATCATGAATCATCCCATGTCATTTCCTTGCCTCAGTAGCCCAAATCGATTTCTTCAATAGCCATTTAATCATTTTTTAATCTGCCTCGGGAAACGTGATCCAGCCAAAATAACCTTCTAAGGTGCCTACGTTGTCAAACTAAGCCCACCAAGCTCTCTGGGATGGGGGTACTATGGTACAAAAAAGTGGCTGCACCCCCCTATTCCCATACAACGCCCTAGGAGATCCAACTGAAACGTCTCCTTGCTCAAAAATATCAATTCGTGAAGAAAAACTGCATCAAAAAGGCAGAATGAGCTTGATCACATCTGTAAGTGTCCGAAACTGGAAATAAACTGTCTCATTAGACTTAGAGAGTCCAAATCCATCTAAGGTGTATACTCATACCCCTCATAGGTCTCTATCTGATCATCAATCATATCCAATAAACAATATAACCATCTGTGAATAATCAGACACCAATAATAACTCAGACTATATCCATCCACTGCAAGTGTTAAAAGGTTAAGACATGCTCTACAACTCATTCAAGTAACAATCACAATAAGTAGCATTCATTTCACTGGCGGTACACCAACCAATATATATATATATAAGGCTTAATTTATTATTACTCAGATTTAGACTTTCAAGACTATACTCACTTCATAGCTGTAGCCAATTTGCTAGTGAAGGGTGAAGGGTGAAAATGACAAGGATAAGGAAAAGGATGACTTCCTACTCAACATCATGACACTTTGGATAATGGAAAGGGAATACTCACTATAACCAATGTCGGACAAACAACAACACAAGGAATGGCAGTGCCTCACAAATGGGTGAGTTGTTAAGAGAGTGCTTATTCAACTTAGGCATCATGACTACATCAAGCTTGATCCAAGTTCATTAGGATCATCATTTTATTACATGGCCTTTTGGGACTTCACCAGTGCTTAAAAGCACAGCTAATCGCAGCTTTCATCTGAGACATATTTATTTTAATAAGGTCAACAATTTTTTGGATATAGCATATTTTTAACCATTGCTTTTTTGGACCTTTTTTAATACTCTTTAAGGAGTATTTTAGCACTTCATTGCTCTTTCCCTTTTTACATATGTTAAGAAACACAGTTTTATAATTTTCATTTTCCATGGGCACATATTCAATATTTTCAATATAGGTAGTACGTGAGCTTTCAGTTTTAGGCAACAACATCTCAAATGACTAGGGGGGAGTTCTGCATAGTGCCAAACATTGGGACAACCGACCAAAATGATTTAGGCATACTATCCAACTTACCAAAGGCAAGTTTTGTCACCAACTCAGAGCCGAGATGCAATATAAATAGGGAGGCTTGTCCAACAAAAGTTCCAGCAGGGAAAAAAGGTCCTCCATGCCATACGCTAAGAAGTCAGTCAAGTTGAAAACTAAAATGGAAGGTAATGGATGGGTGAAGACAATGAATGATGGAGCCAACACTAGCAAGCCAAAACAATTGTGGGAATGACTACCTCTATTCTCTTCAAGGAGGGTAAAACCAATGAGTATAGATTAAGAACTTCCAAGTCTAAGTAAGGACATCAATACATAGTACAAGATACAACCAAGTCCATATAATTATGACCGCCAGATCATGATACCTCAAGTTAATACATGTCACAAAAATTAGTATAAGAGCAATAATAACCATAACACAATATAAAATGTTGAGCCATAACCATGCAATATAATCCATCTGAGACACCATCTGTCCAATGAGAAAAAACTGACATAAAACTGGGCATCAATGACTGCTCTGAAAATGACATAAATGGCTACATCGGTCCTCAAATCTGAGTGTTATGAGACTCAGTCCTGACATGGGAGAGTACAATAGTCCACTAATATAATAATGATCCATCAAAACTGCTCATCTCACATGTTATATGTAAGAGGTCTAGCTGAAAAATGTACTGTGTCTGAAAAATAGAATATGGTAACCTGGCTACTATATATGTGATAACAAGTCGAACATGAAATCCGAACCTATCCTGATACCAAACCAGTTTGACAAAAAATTACACCTGTCAATCCGTGTAAAGCGGCAACCGTTAAGGCTGAAGTTGAAAAGCTGTTGAAAGCTAGTTTTATTTACCCTATATATTTGAGGGAATGGGTATCCAAACCTGTTCCTGTCAATAAAAATCAAGGGACAATACATGTATGTACTGAGTTTCGTGATTTAAAAAAAACTTGTCCTAAGGATAACTACCCGACACCATTCATAGATCAAATCATTGATGCTTGTGCGTGGATCGAGGTCTTTTCATTTATGGATGGTTTCTCCGGGTATAATAAGATTCAAATCAAGCTGGAAGACCAACATAAAACAACTTTCATCTATCCTTGGGGTACATTTTCATTCAAGAAAATGCCTTTTGGATTGAAAAATGCAAGGGGTACCTTTTAGCGGGCAATGAATTTTTCCTTTCATGACATTAAGTCTATTGTCGAACCTTACCTAGATGATCTGCCAGCGCATTCTCGTAAGAGGATCGATCAGCTAGATCACTTGCATTTAATTTTTGAATGATGAAGGCATTACAAAATATACTTGAATCCCCAGAAGTGTGTTTTCTATGTCGAGTCATGTAGGCTACTTGGGTTCATTGTTTCTAACAAAGGTATTTAGGTGGATCATTTGAAAGTTGAGGCCATTGTAAAACTGCCTCCTCCTCATTCCATCAGGAAACTTTAGAGCCTGCAAGGAAAGTCTAACTTTCTTCAATGTTTTATCCTGAATTATTCCAAGATCACCAAAGGTTTCATGCTCCTGTTGAAGCAAGACACCCCATTTGTATGGGATGAGACCGCACAACTTGCGTTTGAGGAATTAAAGAAAGCTTTGTTATCAACACCTTTATTGTGTCCGCCAGATTACTCTCATGATTTTATATTGTATCTGACCCCATTCGAGTCGACCATTGGGGAAGTGCTAGTCCAGGAAGATGATAAGCTCCAAGATCATGTCATCTATTAGGTTAGTCGTGCTTTAGCTGGTCCTGAACTTAGGTACTCCCACATCGAAAAGTTGGCCTTAGCAGCTGTGTATGCTATTCATAGGTTATGTCACTATATCTTACTGAGGACTATAGTAGTAGTGGGAGATGTCAATCCTTTCCAATATGTCTTGTACCGACGCATAGTTGGAGGTAAATTTAACAAATGGAAAGTCATTCTCTAGGAGTTTTACTTGGATTTTCAATCTGCTAAAGCAAAAAAATCCTTGGTTTTTGTAGAACTTATTTCCGAATTTCTAGTTGAAAAAGATATAGCAATTGAAGAAGACTCATTCCCAGATGAGCACATTTTCTTGATTTCCACCTCTGACCCTTGGTATGGAGATATAGTTATCTATATCTAGACTTTGAAGCGTCCTGCAAGCTTTTCGCAGAAAGAGCGACGCAAATTATGCACACATGCAAAAAATTACCTCATCATCGGAGATACTTTGTACCAAAGAGGGGTAGACTCTGTTTTGCGTTGATGCCTCACCCATGAAGAGGCTGATATTATCCTACATGATGCCCAGAGCGGAGCATATGGGGGTCATTTATTTGGGTTAGCATTGACCTAGAATATTTTACGTGTCGGTTATTTCTGGCCCACGATCTGTAAATATTGTTTGGAAGACGTGAAGCATTGTCATCCTTGTCATCTTTACACCAAAAAGATGCGGTCACATCCCGCTCCATTATTTCCCTTCATTACAGTGGGCCCTTTAACCAAGTGGGGGATAGATTATGTGACGTGCAACCCAATTTCGGCTGGGGGCACAAATACATCATTGTCGATGTAGATTACTTTACAAAGTGGGAAGAGGCAATGCCCACCTATAAGGCTAATGGGGAAACTGTATATTTTTTCATTTTCAACTAGATTATCGCGCATTTCTGTATTCCTAAAGAGATTTTCACTGACCATGGAAGTCACTTCCAAAACAACACGATGACCGAATTGGCTACTATGCTAGGGTTTAAACAAGAACATTCATCTTCTTTCTACCCGCAAGCAAATGGTCAAGTAGAGGAAGTCAATAAGACCTTGAAAACTATTCTCAAGTGTACTATTAACGCATCCCGATCGAATTGGAACATCATGTTGTATCCTGCACTTTGGGCTTATTGAACCAATGTGAAAACTGCCATGGGGTTCTCACCTTTCCAACTCATTCACGGAGTGGAAGCAGTAACTTCGGCTGAATGCGAAATCCCATCTTTAAAAATTGATATTCATGTGTTACCTAATATGATTGAGCTAGAAGAGCGTTTGCTACACTTAGAACATCTAGATGAATAACGTAGAGATGAGATGACTGCAAACGAGGCTTATAAAAATACGGTGAAAAATTAATATGATAAATTGGTCAAACCTAGGATTTTTTCTGAAGGGGAACTTGTCTTGCTCTGGGACTAGGACAAAGAACCCCTGGGGTAGGGAAATTCAGGTCTATGTGGTTAGCACCCTATTTCATGTCGAAAGTTCTGAAGAAAGGGGCACATGAACTAACTAATTTCGAAGGGAATAAGCTACCCGAGCCTAGAAATGGGCTCTACCTGAAGAAGTACTATGCTTAGGCTTAACACTTTTTCTTGTATTTTTATTGTATGTAACTTTATGTACAATAGCTAGCCATTTTGTGTTCTTATATCATCTGTTGGTTGTTACAGATGTCTTCCAAGTGGTTCGTAGGTTTTGTAGATGGCGTTATTTGTCACACATGCAACCTGGCTTCAACTGCATGGGTTATTTACTCATCCTCAGGCCAACTAGTTGCCTCTAGAGGTGCTTGCTTAGGTCCTGCTACCAATAATGTGGCTGAATACAGGACCATCATTGATCTTTTATGGGATGCCATGTCATGTGGCATCACCTAGTTGGAAGTTAGACTTGACTCTCAATTGGTGGTTTCCCAGCTCAATCGAGCTTATCAGGTGCGAAACCCTATTTTATTACGTCAGTTTTTGCAAGTTAGGTTATTGGAAATAAATTTTGATTTTATTACATTCAATCATATTCCAAGAAATAAAAATTCATTAACTGATGCATATGCAAATTATATCTTAGATTGGCACTTAACACACATTCCATAAAAATATACAACAGATACATTGTAAAACACATGTAAATAAACTGGAAATATATATATATATATATATGTGTGTGTGTGTGTGTGTGTGTGTGAATATCTGTCCATATAGATAAGTCGAGTTCTTGATCCTCAGATCCAGTCATAGCTGTATAAATATACAAAAATGTACAAAAATTGGATTGCAATCCATAAAATGCTCCTAGGTCAATCTTGACTACCCTAGTCATCTTGACCACCTTGGTCATCTTGACCACCCTGGTCATCCTGGTCATCCTGTTCCCAAGCCTCTTCAACTTCTTCAGTTGCAGCAGCCTCCGCGACCTCTATGTAAACAAGTACCATCGTGGCTACCCTCCTCATAAGGCATATCCAGGTGGGTGGAATACCAACAACTAGTTCCTGCATAATGGCAGGGATCTGCTCAATACATATAGTACAGACTCTTTGGATAAGCCTAGACAACTTCCCCTAAAGTACCCTAATCAAACCCTGATCCTCTCCTACCACTAGTCGTATATACATACGAGGATGCCCATCAGGTCGGATTGGTCCAATATATGCATTTTAAACATCAAAAGGATTAAAAAATCTTATACATATGTATATATATTTATGATTAAAAATTCATAAAAATTTGAAAATTTGAAAAAACCAAAAAACCTGACGCTCCCCAAGCTCCTCCAGGAGGGAGGACAAGGTCATTGTCACCTCAGAAATCCATCCTAGCATATGGAAAATGCTCCAGTGTTCATAACTACCGTCCCCACCATAGGAAGAAGTCATCGTCATAGACACTTTGAACTAATCCATCGTCGACCTGGCGAAGGAAATTTCTCCCCACCTACTCAGTCTAGGCTGACATGGAGAGAATGTTGGTAGAGGTACTGCAGGGCTGATGGTAGTCACTCTCTCAAAGAAGAAGGCCACCAATAAACTAGAATAGAAAATTTTCTTTTGTCGGCCTCTCTTGCAGTCAGAGAGTTGCTTCTTCATTATTGAGATTACTCCTGAGCACCAATCAAATACAACTCCCTGTAGGCACTCTACATTGATTCACATCTGGTTCTGAGATGCAAGATGGAGTGATGACGATCCTGTAACCCTCACTATTGTGCTTACCAACACCTGTAATGGAAACTTACTAACATGTGCAATAGGGATGCAAGTTCCCCTTTTTTGACTGTCAGGCATGCAATAAGTATTGATATAGTCCTAAACACTTAGAAGGTCACCGCCCCTACCAGTATCCTCTAGGTTGACAGGTGTTCCCCGTCGTTACAAACCCGTAACTAAATAGATGTCTTCCAGTGCAATTTCCAAAATCTCACCTTGTAGGTCAAAGGCACCTAAGTCATGATCCCAGTAGTGAATTAAAAACTCCAGCAAGAAGACATTGGCTCGCATAGGTGAGGTGCAAAATAACTTTAACAACCCACTTTGCCGCAATACTTGCATCATGGGGGCACTTCGAAGTGCATCTTGGTCCATTTTTTCATGTTTCCTCTCCCTCCACTCTAATACCATGTTTTTGACTGCCCATAAAGCCACCATCAAACATTAAAATTCATTTAAAAACTTTGATTTTGGCCCTATATATACTTTTTCTATGCCGCGCAGTATACGTGATTGCCTTTTAGATAGGTCACATATAAAACGCATGTATGCAACTGTGTAAGTTGCATACCTGCGTACACAACGCGACCTCATTAAAATTGGCTTAAAACATCAAAATTTTGGATAAAATTGAAAATTTGAATGGATGAAATGGAAGAGAATGAAGAGCTGACTTACCTGGCACTTGTGGATTTGAAAATCATCCACTAGTTTGTCCACACCGATCGATTGAAGTCAAAGGTAAAAATTTCCTATATTGGGTAAAAATATGAAATGGTGATTTTGATTTCTATTTTTGAACTCTTTATAAAACTAACTTCAAATTGTGGGTTTTTTAGCCAATAGTTTTAATTTCTATCAAAAATAAAACTAATTCCATGTCATGTTTGTTTAATGCAACAGGTCCAAGGTTACTTAAAGTTGTTATTCACTCATATAGGATAGGATTTTGGTCATTTGTATGCATTTTTGCACTTATACCTAAGCCACCTTAACCCTAGGATCACTACTTTCACCATGGACTATGGTGTTTAACCATTATTATGTTGTCTATACCATTGTTCTTCCGTGGACAGGGCTTTCCGTCCATGAGTACTCTAGTTTAGAACATATTGATTGTCTTTTGGTACTCATTTCGCATTTGTTGTAGGTTTAGGGGAGCCTTCTTAGCTATTTTTCACACCAAATTGAGCCTCATTTTGGTCTCTTTTTACAAGCTATCCCCGCCCTTATGGATTTTCTTTAGGCCCAAGTCTAACTCCTCAAAATAGACTTGACTGCCGAGTAAACTTGTCCATTTAGGCTCGTTAAGAATATGTGAATGGGCATCCACATTGGTGGTAGGTTATCACTTTCTCAGACCATGTGGACTAATATGAGAAAGGATTGCTGTCTTTTTATACGGAATTGAGAAGAGTATTCTCAGGCATAGATTTATCACTTTTCCAGACCTGAGGGACTAAAATTATGGAAAAGGAGTGCCTGGTATGAGCTTAGTTTTCTCTTTTTCATGCTCTGGACCTAAACATGAAAAATATTATGAGTGTACTTTATGTCTTTGCCATGCTCGTTAAACACTAAGAACAAAGCATCTAGTTTAGTGTTGTAAGCCCCATTCCTCATAACCAAATGGATATTTTCGAGTGATCTTGCTTTCCTTCACACTTGTAAAACTCAAGCTATAAGCTGCTCTTGAAGGAGCATTGGGTAGGTGGTAATTTAACCTTTTTTGGACCTACCTAACTAAGTACACAAAATGTGCGTCTTACTTCTTCAGAAGCTAAGAGAGTTCTTCTATGGTATTTTTTATACTTTTCTGGCCTTAGGAGACTAAATTGGACGAAAAAGGAACCCCCTGGAGTCTTCTTCTGAGTTTTCAGACTCTCTAAACATGAAAACACCAACGAGCATGTACTAGTTCGGGCTCATACAATCAATGAATCAATGACATTATCGAGCATTATTCTCTCCCCTCTTCGAGCTTGTTAAAAATGAAGAGAGGCCTGAGTTTAATTTTCTAGACTCGTTAAAATTTAACAGGAAAGATAAGGAATAAGTTTTATTTTTGGGTTATAGACGGTGGCAGCATGTCCTCCTTTAACATAGCACTCTCTGAACTTTCCGATACTCATGTCTCAGTGTACACTTTCAGTTCAGCTATCACTTCGAGTTTGTTACCCCTCCACTTGTCCTTTATACATGGGGAATCTGATCATGTCTCCTACATGACAGATAAGTCTAGTTGTCCTATCTGCAAAGTTAAAATCTGCCTTGGGTCATCTCTGTGTCGTGCTCACTGTTCAAGGATTTATCCCTGCATCTGATTATTATCCTGATTCCACCATTATCCTATCTGAATATTATTTGTGTCTGCCTTCTTTTATCCAGTTCCTAGTCAATCTTGTGATCCGTTGGAGGATCTATTGCCTTCCTCATCACAACATGGTTTCTCATCAGCACTTCCTGAAGACGAAGACCTAGAGTTTTGACGATGGTACCTTAGGATTCACTATCATCATTGGTGAACTCTTTTTCTTCAGTTGTTAGTTCCACCTATTGATTGACAATCTGTTGAATCCTTTCCATGTTCGACTTCAACACATCTATTCACATGGCTTGGTTTGTACTAGTTCCTTTGGATTTTGACGAAGAACTGAGGTTCACATCCATAACCTAAGTTGCGCAAGATTGTGTTGTGTTCACCTACAAAGCTTCCAGATTTTGAAGACTCATCATTGCATATTGTGACTTTGATCCACCTTTGTAATATATGTGGTCTTGTACCCGTATCATATGATGTAATCAAATATTTTAAAGGAGCTAGTGTTCCAGTATATTGAACATGGCATCCTCAGATATGATTTTGTATATTACATTGATATGTATTTGTTTCAGGTACTTCCTTTGCTACCTTGGACTTCTGAGTTCTCCAAGACTAACATTGTAATGTATTTTGGCCATCGCTTCCCTCTAACCTCACACATTAGGGGGCATCTGTTATCAACCAAAATGACACTTCTCTTTCCAAGTGCTGACATTCATCATGTTAGTACACAAAAGGACAATTAGGATTGAAGTGTCCAAAACACTATAGATGTGCATGACCTTTGATGCATTATCTTCAGAACAGCCTTATATATTTTTATTCAGAGTTTTGGGATGCATACACGACTATGTGCATTGCAACTCGCGTGTCATATGCGACTATGTGCATTGCAACCCATGTATAACTTGCATACGTGAGCTCCCTTTGAGCAACCCGCGTGTCATACGTGCCTTGCCTATATCAATACTCGTGTATACCTTAATTCGACATTAAAAAATATAAATCGTGATCATATGAGATTAGTTGGTCCCTAATCCATAACTATCCCAACTGTCTCAACCATCCTAACCTTCGAAACCTCTCTATTTACCAAAGTATAAATAGAGGCCTTGGGATGGGGCTAATCAATCAATTTTTTGGAGAGCAAGGTTATGTTGGTGGTATACCTTCAGAATCTTGGAGCAGCAGAACTTAGAGTCCTCGGTTGCAGAGGAGTCCTTGTGTCAGAAGCTGGGTTGTATTCTTACCTATTCACTATTTGTTAATAAAGAGAATTATTCTTCCAATATTGTATTGTGCTTATCTCATGTATATTGGTTTAATGAATATGTTCAATTATTTTATCAATATGCTTTTCATCTAACCTCTGATTTATATATATATGAGATATTGCTTGAAGAATTGGCTCTTTGAAAGTGAAGAGAAGCATCCCTAGAAGCTTTGGAGAGGATTGGAGCGAGATAATACCAAGCTTGGATCAACTGACATAAACTGGGTAAGCCAAGATATCTTCCTATTCTCATTCCATTTCCTATAAAATCTGATTGTATGCAAGTATAATAGTAAGTTGGTAACCCCAGACCCTAGTTTACAAGGGTGAAATGTCCTGTACAACAGGTAGTATGGATTCATTGAGCCTTATGGCGAAGTTTAATTTGTCTGATATCAAAATTTGCCTGCCGTATCATGTGGCTTTGCCAATAGATGTCATCCATGGTGGAAAAACCATTAGAAGGTCAGTTGTTGAGGAAGGTGCTTCCACATGTGTCATGTCCTTGTCCTATTGGAAGACTCTTGGATCTCCAGAGCTAGTTCCATGGAACACCCTACTTACTGCTTTCGGCGGAAGGTCATTTCGTCCACATGGTATCCTACCAGATTTTGAGATCAAGTTGGCAGGGAAGGTAGTGTCTATTGAAGTAGAGGTGATTAATGCCCAATTGGATTATAACTTAATTCTGGGGAGAAGTTGGATTTATGCTATGTGTGTAATTGCATCACCCGTTCTTCGAGTGGTAGTGTTTCCGCACGAAGGGAAGTTGATTACTATAGACCAACTCAGTTTCACTCAGAAAGGCCATATGGAAACTAATGAGTCAACTGTGCCATTGGTTGATCAGGTCAAACCTACTTCAGAGAGCTTAGGGGCTAGAATGTATTCATCATTAATGGGAACATTCGATATCCCAGCCCCGATAATTTACTTAGGTTCTAATAAGTCTATCGCAACGGTTTTCGATAGAACGTATCCTTGGGTTCTTCCTTCCCGTTATGAACTTGAAGTGCCCTTATCGGTAGTGGAAGTAGCTTATCAAGCTATCGTTAACACCAATGTTGATCCCATTTTGGTTCCTACTACAGTCTCAGAGGAGCCAGAAGAAGCTCATCTTCCTGCTTGGGCAGAGAACTCTTTGTATACTAATGATTGCTTAGACATGGTTTTGCATTCAGATGAATCCATTTTGGAAGCGATGAGCGGGCGAGATAATATCTGTGAAGATATTCATCATAGATCCTACTTTCTTCCAAAGTTAAGCAGGACTGAAAATCAAGAGTTCCATATGAGACTGTCAGGTGATGCTAATATACCGATCAATCCCTTACCAAGGGAGGGAATTTTTCCAAGGGGAATATGGCAAACATTTCTGTTACTATTCCTATCAACATCTTTGCGAACCCCAACATTGTGGAAAATGTATATATTGGTGCAAACTGCTCTCCGGAGGAGATTTCTATCTATACGGCCTTATTTAAGGAGTTCCGCGACGTGTTTTCCTGGTCATATGAGGAGATTCCAGGAATAGATCCATCGATAGTCGAACATGAAATCCAAACATATCCTGATGCCAAACAAGTTCGACAAAAACTTAGACCTGTCAATCCGCGTAAAGCGGCAGCCGTTAAGGCTAAAGTTGAAAAGCTATTGAAATTTGGTTTTATTTACCCGATAGCTTTGACGGAATGGGTATCCAATTCTGTTCCTGCCGATAAAAAGCAAGGGATGATACATGTATGTACTGACTTTCACGATTTAAACAAATCCTGTCCTAAGGATAACTACCCCACACCATTTATAGATCAAATCATTGATGCTTATGCGGGGAGTGAGGTTTTTTCATTTATGGATGGTTTCTCTGGGTATAATCAGATTCAAATCAAGCCGAAAGACCAACATAAAAGGAATTTCATCTGTCCTTGGGCTACATTTGCATACAAGAAAATTCCTTTTGGATTGAAAAATGCAGGGGCTACCTTTCAGTGGGAAATGAATTTTTCCGTCGATGACATCAAGTCTATTGTCGAACCCTACCTAGATGATCTGTCGGTGCTTTCTCGTAAGAGGATCGATCATCCAGATCACTTGCGTTTAATTTTTGAACGATGCAGGAATTACAAAATATGCTTGAATCCCCACAAGTGTGTTTTCGGTGTCGAGTTAGGCAGGTTGCTTGGGTTCATAGTTTATAACAAAGGTATTTAGGTGGATCCTTTGAAAGTTGAGGCCATTGTAAATCTGCCTCCTCCTCATTCCATCAGGCAACTTTAGAGCTTGCAAGGAAAGTCTAACTTTCTTCGACATTTTATTGTGAATTATGCCAAGATCACCAAAGGTTTCATGCGTCTGTTGAAGTAGGAAACCCCATTTGTATGGGATGAAACCACACAACTTGCATTCGAGGCATTAAAGAAAGCTTTGTTGTTGGCCCCTTTATTGCGTCCGCCAGATTACTCTCGTGATTTGATATTGTATCTTTCTATATCCGAGTCAACCATTGGGGTAGTGCTAGTCCAGGAGGATTATAACCTCCAAGAGAATGTCATCTATTATCTTAGTTGTGCTTTAGCTGGACCTAAACTTAGTTCCTCCCACCTTGAAAAGTTGGCTTTAGCAGCTGTGTATGCTATTCAGAGGTTACGTCACTATATCTTAATGAGTACTACGATAGTAGTGGTATATGTTAATCCTTTCCAATATGTTTTGTCTGAACGCATAGTTGGAGGCAAATTTAACAAATGGATAGTCATTTTCGAGGAGTTTGACTTGGATTTTCAATCCGCCAAATCGAAAAAATCCTTAGTTTTTGCAGAGCTTATTGCAGAATTTCTAGTTGAAGAAGATGTATCAATTGAAGAAGACTCATTCCCAGATGAGCACATTTTCTTGATTTCCACCTCTAACCCTTGGTATGGAGATATACTTGTCTATTTCCAGACTTTGAAGTGTCCTGCAGACTTTTCGTGGGAAGAAAGATGCAAATTACGATTACATGTGAAAAACAACCTCATCATCAGGGATACTTTATAGTGTAGAGGGATAGACTTTGTTTTGCGTCGGTGCCTCACCCATGGAGAGGTTGAGATTGTCTTAAATGATTCCCATAGCGGAGCATGTGGGGGTCATTTCTCTGGGTTAGCTACGACCCAAAATATTTTGTGTGCCGGTTATTTATGGCCCATGATCTTTAAAGATTGTGTGGAAACCGTGAAGCACTGCCATCCTTGTTAGCTTTACACCAGAAAGATGTGGTCACATCTTGCTCCACTATTTCTTGTCATCGCAACAGGCTCCTTCATTAAGTGGGGGATAGCTTACATGATGTGCAACCCAGTTTCGGCTTGAGGGCACAAATACATCATTGCCATTGTGGATTACTTTACAAAGTGGGTAGAGAAAATGCCCACCTTCAAAGTTGATGGGGAAACTGCAGCTTTTCTCATTTTCAACCAGATTATCGCACGTTTCGGTATTCCTAAAGAGATTGTCACTGACCATGGCATTCATTTCTAAAACAACATGATGACTGAATTGGATACTATGCTAGGGTTTAAACAAGAACATTCATCTTCTTTTTACCCGCAAGCGAATGCATTAGAGGAAATTTGGGGTCTAAAATGGGCCTTATAAGAAAACGGGCCAACAACAAATTTTATGAGTTGGAATTCAAGAGCCAATAGAATTTCAATAAAATGAGTCAACCATAATGGTTGAACTAACATATTTGTCATAAAAGAAAAGTACTTTTTTTGTTCGTATTTTCGACATATCTCCCTGTTTTTTTACTCAAATTCCGGGCGGGAGAGCTCGTTGGATGCGGAATTTACTTACGCATCCAACGAGTATCCACACTGCATACTTTTGACAGACCCCGCTACCCCAAAAATAAGAAATACCTGAAAAAACGTGATGATGATGTCATCATCACGTTTTTTCAGGTATTTCTTATTTTTGGGATAGCGGGGTCCGTCAAAAGTATGCAGTGTGGATACTCGTTGGATGCGAAATTAAATTCCGCATCCAACAAGCTCTCCCACCTAGAATTTGAGTAAAAACACATGGATATATGTCAAATATACGAACAAAAAAAGTATTTTTTTCATTCTTCCTCCAAAATTAATAATTATTATTTTATTATTTTAACTATTATTTTATCATTTTCGTTAGGAGGCCCATTTTAGACCTCAAATTTCCTCTAATGGGTCAAGTCGATGCAGTTAATAATACCTTGAAGACTATTCTCAAGCGTACTATCAACGCAACCCGGTCAAATTGGCACATCATGCTATATCCTGCACTTTGGGTTTATCAAACCAATGTGAAAACTGCCATGGGGTTCTCACCTTTCCAACTCGTTCATGTGGTGGAAGCAGTAACCTCACTTGAATGTGAAATCCCATCTTTAAAAATTACCATTCATGTGTTACCTGACATGACTGAACCGGAAGAACGTTTGATTCATTTAGAACATCTAGGTGAACAACGTAGAGATGCGTTGACTACAAAAGAGGCTCATAAAAATAGGGTGAAAAATCAATATGATAAATCGGTCAAACCTAGGATTTTTTCTGAAGGGGAACTTGTCTTGCTCTGGTACCAGGACAAAGAACCCCTGGGGGAAGGGAAATTCAGGTCTATGTGGTTAGGACCCTATATCGTGTCAAAATTTCCGAAGAAAGGGGCATATGAATTAATTGATTTCGAAGGGAATAAGCTGCCTGAGCCTAGAAATGGGCTCTACTTGAAGAAGTACTATGATTAGGCTTAACACTTTTTCTTTTATTTTTATTGTATGTAACTTTATGTACAATAGCTAGTCAGTTTGTGTTCTTATATCATTTGTTGGTTGTTGCAGATGTCTTCCAAGTGGTTCATAGGTTTTGCAGATGGCACTAGTTGTCACACTTGCAACCCGGATTCAGCCACATGGGTTATTTACTCACCCTCAGGACAACTAGTTGCCTCTAGAGGCGCTTTCCTAGGTCCCACTACCAATAATGTGGTCGAATACAGGGCCATCATTGAGATTTCATGGGATGGCTTGTCACGTGGCATCACCCAGTTGGAATTTAGACTTGACTCTCAACTGGTGGTTTCCCAACTCAATCGAGCTTATCAGGTGCAAAACCCTATTTTATTATTTCAGTTTTTGTAAGTTAGGTTATTGGAAAGGGAGATGTGATTTCCTTCTTCTTGATCTTCACCCACTCCCGGAGGAACATGTCAATCCTCATCAATGAAGTGAGAGGTGACTCGATCCATTGTTTGATTTCATCCAAAGTAAGCTAAGTGATATCCTGGATTTTATCCTTGAATTTAGCAAAGTCGCTCTCAATTTGTTCCAATTTTAGCTTCAAAGGCATGGCCTCATCTATCTAATCCAACAATGGGAGATCTAGAAAACCAAGCAAGGTTTATGAAGCAAACCATCTTCTCTTGCAATCCACCTGTCCATCCTTAATGATGGAATCCACCAAGTCACAACCATTGTCCCATGTCTCTATCGACACCTGGATCCTTTTGAGCTTGAGCTTGTCCAAGGCTGACAAATCATCTAGTCTGTCTTTGATATACTTCTTCCAGTTCACCAGGTTGTCGTAGGCCCTAGTTGCTTCCTTTATTCTCCTGTTCTGATCATGGAGAAGGTCAGATTGATACTCAAATGCATTATGTAACTCCTTCATTTCATTAAACCCTTTAAAAAGGTTGACCATTCCTTGATAAAAATCATTTTGGATCTTGCAGGCCAGTTGTTTAAATTCTTCTCCTGTGAATTTGGAGAAGGAAGAAGTGGTGGATACAAGTTGAATATCCTTAAGCTGCTACTCAAGGATAGAAATATTAGTAGCTTGTTTATCATTCAGACCATATTCCTTCTCAAGTTTTTTCTTGAGGTAATCATTTTTCTCTTGAAACTGCCTTAGCTTCCCTCCATATTCCTCCTTGACGTATTGGATTTCCTGTTTATGTTGTGCATCATCTTGTGCTTGGTCCTGTTTGGACCTTTACAGTTGCTATTCTTTTTCTTCCACCTCTTTATTCAGCAGGGAAACTGAATCAAAATTTTCCCCAGCAAAGGCTCCCATAGCAGCTGCAATCTCTAGAGATTCCTGCTTGACATCAATGGATGCCTCTTCTAGATAACCTGGGTAGGAACCGATCATTGCTTGATAGTACATTTCCTAGACCTCTTTGATCATTTTTTAACCACCGCTTTATCTTTTCTGCTCCAGAAATATTGTCCCAAAGAGACAACTGCATTTTCCCCAAAATCAACGATCTCATTAGTTGTTGAGATGGTTCCCTCATGAATAGTGACTATAGTTGTAGGATGGGAAGTTTCAGGGATGGGGATATTCATGCTAAGAGAGGGAATTATAGTGGAAGGAGAAGAACTAATATATGTAAGGGATGAAGAAATGGAAGTGGGGATAGATGTAATGGGCTGAGGGGAAGAAATTGTGGGAACAGAGGAACTGCTAGGTTGTGAAACTAAAGAATGTGAGGATGTGGAAGTACTATAGAGTTCTAATGATGTTGGAAGAATAGGTGAAGTGGAAAGAGGGATAGAAATAGGTAAATTTTGTGATACCAAGGGTATTACAATTGTAGCACAAAGAATATGGGACAAATTAATTTCCAAAAAAGAATGTCGTGGAAACAAAGTGTAAAAAATGTTCCCACAACCAATGATATATCGGGGGAAACCGTAACAGGAAAGATATAGGTGGAAGGGGATATATCCTCTTCAAGGTCACTCTCAATGTCCCACACTTGAATATTGGTCAGGGGTAGGGGATCTACCTATTGAATTGGTTGAACATTCAAGATTTGTTATTCTTGTTGTTATTCCATTTGGACCGCTTATGAGGGAGGATCAAGGACTTGTTCCTGTAATTGTGCCTATGGAGTGGCCTATTGAACCTTTTACTTCTTAGCTGGTGGATCAACCATTGCTGCTTGTGCGTGTACCTTTGAGCTAAGTTTTTCCAAGTTCTTCTTAAACTTTGTTGATCTACAAAGGACCTAAAATGTGGATGAATGTTGTGTTCTTACATGACCTTCAAGAACAACATTACCCTTGTCCTTTGATTTTTCAGAAAGAGTAGTGGAAGAACTGGATAATGCTTGTTTAACATCCTTCTCTGCATTTTGCTTATGTATATTCTCCTCCATTATCAACTTGAGCAGTATGTAATGCAACACAATAGTTTTCAACTCCTTTTGATATTGGAAGATATGAGTCTTCTCCATAGGATTGGAAATCCTGCTCACTACCTCAGAGAAGTCAGTGGCACCTTTGTAGATAGAATTATCAGGGAGATCCTGATGAACATAGGTAATCTTTGTATGTTCTTGCACAAAAGTATTTTCCAGGAATGCCTGTGGGGAATTCATTCTCTTTAGTTCCTCCCCTATGTTCATTTCAACAATATCTTTGCCCAAAATAACAGCATGGGTGGAATTTTGCAAAGTTAAAAATCCCAAATTCAATGGAAAATTGGGCAAAATGACCGTTTGGAATGAAATCTCCCGAAGGACAATCCTTCATATCAATATTCTTGGCAGTAGATGCACTATGTTGCTACCCCAAATATAAATGTAGGAGAATTATTCCAAATATCCCATAGTAGAGATTAGTGCCTTGGCTCTATCTGAAAAGGTGGGGACATCCCCTTTGAAAATATTCCATTAGATTGACCCAATAAAGTGGTCACAAATCTCATAAATATGAGGAACGAAGTTGTCCTCCCACAACACTGAGCAGTAAATATGGACATGAGGTGAAGTCCTAATTCATTTCCATCCCATTGCCGAGAATGAAGATGTCATCCAGAAGACATTCATCACATACCCTGATAAGTAGAATGAAGGTTTTCTAGATGTCAGTTTCTTCTAATACTTTTCAATTGCTTCCTTCGAAACTATTGACCGGATTTGAACACCGAGAAATTGTGTAATCCATATAACCTGCAAAGCATGGCTTCTAGTAGGGAGAATGGATCCCTAAAACAGGAAACATGGTAGGATTTGTCTGTTTTCGGGATGAACTCTGCAGGGTTGTCCATCCAGGATTTCATCATTTCCTCAAAGTTAAATTGGGTCATGGCTGCATCCAGAAATTCTACATTCAATAACTGTTGGGGTGGCTTAAGAGCATATTCCCTTGAAAAAATGTCAGGGTGGAAAGCAGATACTTGAGTGTGAGCATGGTCATCAAAAGATAGCTCCTTAGGGATTGTGGGGTCAAGTGCCCACTTGACCGGTTCTGTGTAAGGCATGAATGGGGGCCTAGCTGCCAATGGAGATGTGAATTTTTCATATTGGCATACGCTGGTTGGTCATGAGTGATAGAAAATAAATCATCATTTTCAAAGATAACATAAATTATGGACCAGTCTAGGTAGAGTGTTTCAGACACTCGTCCTCTGGTATCAGAAATGATACCGGCATTTGGGTCTTTTCTCTTCTGCTCATTCAGAGTGGTCTTGGATTTGGTGTTTCTGGACATGTTGGAGGATTTGGAGGTAAATTATGATACAAACTTAACAACCATAATTAAAATTTACCCATGGTAAAAGCAATAAAATTTAACCGCTGAGAATTGAAGAACTTACCTGTGGACAACTTAGAAACCAGAGGATTGGTGAGCTTCAACGAGAAAATCGCAATAAAAATTGCAAGCGAAAATGGTGTTGAATTCTTAAATTCAAATTTTTGAAATACACCAAGCCTTAACGGAAGAATAGATTTGTGCCATAGATTTCGAGAAAATAAATGGTTGAGATTAAAGTGGGAAAGCTGAATGCAGATATAAGTTTACAATTTTTTCTGAATTTTTTTTACCCCGCAATCCACAATCTGCATTGCAGGTTGTGGGATACGGAACAAAATTTGTTACTAGGAATAAAAATTTTTTTAAACTTCCGCAATCTGCAAAATATTTTTGGGTTGCAGGCCGCGGGTAGGAAAACTTGTAACTTTATTTTTTATCGGGTTTCCGCTTTCCGCAATCTGCATTGCGGGTTGTGGAAATGTAGAACCAAAAATTAAAAAAATATTTATGAAAAAACTTTTCGCTTTCCACAACCCGCAATGCGGGATGCATAAAGCAGAATCGAAAAGATAATATTTTATTCACAATAAGATTTTCTGCCATTCGCAATCTGTATTTGTGGGTTGCGGAAAATATAAGATCAATAAACAAATAAAATTTCAATATCTATAATTCACATTTGCAGGTTGCGGGAAAACATTTTCCAAAAACCTTGAAAAAAAGGACTTCCACAATCCACATTTGCAGGTTGCGGATTTCTGGTTGCGGAAAGGCAAAACATATCAAAGAGGAAGGGTGCTTCCACAATCCGCAAAACAAAAAAAAAACATGGTTTTGATGGAAATTTTATTAAAACCAAAACACAGTACTTACAATGAGGATAACAAAAACCCCATAAACAAAATCATGGCCCTTAAGGCTGACTTAATGAATGAACGGGGCTCCAATTTTAACAGCTTAAAATCGACGGTTGCTGCCAGCAACACACACTTGATACATCATGCTTGGATGGCCTATCCTTATCCCTATGCAGACTCCTTTTACCCATTTTTTCTCACTATGACCCTAATGCTCCAGTGGAACCCCTTAAAAGACATGTTTATATATACGTAGGTCACAAGTCTACAACCCGCATATACGCAGCTTGCACCACTATCACTAGTGTACATCGGGAAATGTGCTAAAAAAAATATTTGTAGTCCCCTCCCACTAAGTAACAAAGGACTTGTCCCTTGGCCTTCCATATGCTGAGAAATGCTCCACTTCAACCCTTCACTTCCTATTGAAGGGATATATATTGAGCTACTATGAATCATTAGAGGAGGAGAACTTGGAAAGAAAATATACTATAGAGAAATTGTGCCCCATTCTTATGTACTTGAGTTTGCATCCCTTTGTCCTTGAACCAACTGTTAATGCTAGTTATCAAGCTTGCCTTGATATTTGTGAGCTTTCCTTTGTAAGGGGGATTGAAGGGGTGGAGGCCCGGGTGGAGGGACTTAGTTTCTCGATTTCGACGAAGTGACGACAGAGTTTGTTATCTTTATCTATGTTCTTATTAGTAGAAATATCAATTTCTCGTCCATTACATGTGTAATTATGAATATTATTTATCCATGGATGTGATTAATTTGATTATGTATTGGAATGTATCATGCTAGATTATGTTCTAATGATTTAAATATATAATGTTTGTATATCTTGTTGTTGTTGAGGGAAATGTAGGTACAAACTTGATTGAAAGTGCAACAAGGATCTACTTGAAACACCCGGAATAAGGTATGCCCCCTTTCTCCCTTAGTGTTAGTTTTGCTTATATGTTTAGAATTAATGGAAAGGGTTTATTTCTGGTGTCATCCTATCTGTTGTGGTCCACCCCAAACCATAGCATATCTTCTCCGTAACCAAATTGGCGACTCCACTGGGGATTTGTTTTTTGTTGGGGTTTGGGTGCATGATTGGCTTGATCTTCTCTCTACTTCTCTATGTTTTCGTGTCTCATTCAATGGTTGATTGAGTTATTGGAAGTCACTTTAAGTAATTTGAGTCTTATCTTATTTTTTACCACCTTTTCCTTGCTATATGTGGGTCATAGAACTTACAATCGTGTATATATGCGGGCTGGAGGGTATACAATCGCGTACATACACTACTGTTCCTTGAGAAGTCGCGTACATCTCTCTTTTTGCATGAGATTTGTATGTGTGGAGGTTTTGGGTGGGTTGTGAAAGTGGCCGAGTCTTCTTGGGTTCCTATGCTTCCTATTGGTTACCATTGTTGTGTCCAGAGACGATTTTTTACTAAATTTCTTTGAAAGTTTTTTTTGTTTTTATCTCATTCTTGGTTTATTATTAGTGCATTGAACTTCTTGGTATCAGTTTCTTACTTGCCTTTCTTGTTGCTTGTTGCAATGTATGGGAGTTGGTAAGGTCTTTTTATTTTGCATTTTCATTGCATATATATTGAAAATACAAAAATATTTTTTCTTTGCATATTTATTGCATTGTGCATTGGATTGATTTGGTACTTGCATTAGGTTCACTTAGACGATGTTAGTGATCATATATTCATATAGGAATGATTGCATGGGAATTTGAAAGGAAAATTTTTCATTGTATGTAGTGGCATACCCCCTTTTTCATGATTAAAAACAAGTTTCACTTGGAATTGTTTTTTAGGTGTGCATATTTACTTCATTGTTGAGTCATAACCTCACTAGTTGCATGCTCATTACCCTTGTGTAATCACAACCTTAAAATTAACACTTAAATTAAAATTGATTACACAATTTTATTTTGATAGAGGTGCACCAACAAGCTTAGGATTGTAGAGTCTTGGAATAGGATGTCATGAGTAAATATTTCTGAGACTATGAAAGAAAACAACTAGGTGTCTGTCCAGGTGAGAAGTGAAATCCTTGGTATAATTTGTGTTCTCAGGAGGCTCCTCTTACATAGGATTTAAGCACAAGGAATCACACACGTTTGTGGTGGGGATATCCCCTTGCCACTTTCAGTTGAGCGCCAGAGATATTTCTAGGATCTTATTGATATCTAGGGGTTTTTGAGGTACATTTGGTGCGTTGGAGCTTCGGGCTTTGTTATCCTTCCCATACGGTAGATCCCTCCTATGACTGTTCTCTTGAGCATTGGTTATATTGGGGTGACCTTAGTTTCCTTACCTAAGTATCGTAGGGGGTACTTGGAGAGGTTATTATGCAAGTATCCTTGCGAGGTAGGGGTCAAAAAACATAGTCGTATATGAATTGAAGCTAAGGGACACTATAATTGGTTACGTACCTCCACTTGTAGTATATCAGAGTCTCAGGCCTCTCCTAGAGGAGACATACTTGTTGCATTCAGAAGCTCATTATCCTCCCTCTGTGTTTGTTTTCATCTTACATAGTTTGCTTAGGGGCGTGCTCTTTGTGCGCTAGTTGGCTTCAGGGATATTAGTTAGTTGAGTCTTTGTTCTTTCGAGTCATTTTGGATCAATTTCTGGATCCTCGCCAATCTCGACACTTAGAAGGATTTTCTCCTTGGAACTCTTCTCCTCCTCCTTGGAAGAGGACTAGATGTTCTAAGAAACCTTTAGTACACTTTGATTCACACACTGTTTTTGTTATGAGTACTACATATGAGAACTTGAAGTGTCCTCCATATCCATCATCTAGAATGGGGAGAGGAACCATATGGATACCTGGAACTCCGATTTATGCTGACCATTCGAGAGATGGTACTTCCCATACTTCACGACCCTAGTTGTTAGATTTTGTAGCTGCCTATAGTAGGTTTTCCTCTTAGAGGTCGGGCACTAAGACTCACTCTACTCCTTCTAGCACATGTCCGTTTACATTCAACATGCTAGATTGAATCACTACATCTATCCCATCATCCCTTACCGGTACCGGTGCGGATCTTGGTGTTGGAATTGGGGGGCCCTAGTGCTCCTTTCCTTGCTCATCTATTTGTGAGTGGTCATATTGCACCCTGTACTCCATTTGTGGGGATATTTTCTCTCCATTTATCCGGTATTGACACTAGGGTTCACTTCCTTGGGGATGGTAATGGATGTGTAAATGTTGGGGCTACTTCTTACATTCCATATTATGTCCCATTGTCCACCAGTCTCGTTCCTTCAAATGCCTTTCTCATGTCGCATCCTCCTTATGCCATGCATGGTTCCTTGGGAGGTAGTGCTCCGTATAACTATGTTGTCCCTTCATCAACCAATTTTGTCGTGTCTGGAGGCCATATACCTCCTTATGTGTCTGAGGGGAAACCAACCTATCAGTCTTATAGTTATGGTTATATGGTGCCTCCTTCTCAAGGAATACCTAACCATCAAATCCACGTGCACGCTTATATGGGGCATATGGGAGGAGGCTATTATCCGACCGGTCAAGTCTATGCCCTTTATCACAATCAACTCTATGTAAACCAACCTATTCAGGGGACATGGAATCCTATGGCACAACCTATACTCCCCTTTTTGGCTACTTTAAACCTACCCGACCTTTCAAAGTTCACCAATGATCGGGTGTCTCATTATCCGATGTGGCTAGTTGTTCCCGCTAAGCTTCCTTAAGACATTTTGAAGTATGAAGGTAAGAATGGTGAGGGATCTGGAGAGGATGTCACTATTTTCCACCTATGGTGCTCTTCAAACTCATTGAACCATGACTATGTTCTATTACGACTATTTCAACGCACCCTCATAGGTCCTACCACGAAATGGTATACAGAGCTACCTGGGGGAACCTATCGAACATTTAACGACTTAGCTATGGCCTTTCTGAACCACTTTCAATTTATGGTACGTTACAATGATGACACCGAGCTCTTTTCGACATTTGGGCAGGATAAAGCCACGCATATTTCTGATCATATTCAAGGGTGGCACCAACGAAGGAGGTTGATTAAGGACAACATTCCACTCGAGTTTTTATTGTAGTTGTTCCTCAAATATTTATCATCTTATATCTTGAAATATGTTTTGACATCTAGAGTGTGTAATGAGGAACAAGATATATTTAGAGATCATCAGCTGGATTTGATATATGATGAGTTTGGGATTCTACATGAGATTATCCCTAATGCACCACAGTCGAACTTCCATCCTAAGTTTAAACCTGGGGCACATGTCGACGGTATTGTTGGCTCTACAAGTTCCAAGGTTGTAGACTAGGTTACACACCATGTTGGAAATTTGGACAACACTAAGAGGGGGGTGATTGAGTATTATTAACTTTTAACAATTAAAACCACTTTTAACTTATTCATTAACACACATGATCAACAAGACATAAGAAACACAACTTTTATCATGGAATCCCAATTGGGAAAACCACCAATACTTCCTATTACTACAAACTTATATTATAAATAGTTTATGCATTCTAATACAGACAAGGATAGTACTACACCCTATTTACTATCAACTACTGGAAGGAGGCTACGAACCCTAGTTTATCAACTACTATTGAAAGGATGCTTCTACACCCTATTTACCAGCTACTACTGGAAGGAGGCTACAACCCCATGGTTTATCAACTATTACTGAAAGGATGCTTCTACACCCTATTTAGCAGCTACTATTGGAAGGAGGATACAACCCCCTTACAGGCATATAGCCTGCCCTAGCACCACCCTACCGCCCTAGTATGTTTTTATCACACTTCCAAATCTCCATATATCTTTAATACTGTCACTAGTTTCTCATTACTTCCTTGGTCTCTATATTTTGCTGCTATTGCTTGGATTTGGACTCACAGACACATTCTATCAAATCGAGCTTCTATTTAAATATCCATCATCATTCCTTTTCAATAATCACATCCATTCAATTCTTTTTATCATTCCCTTTCTTCAAACCATCACACAAATTCATTATGTCATTTCACAACATATTATGTCTATGTTTAATTAACATTAAATAAACATACTCTGTCTATCATTTTAATTCTGTTAATATCTCTTTCTTGATTTATTCATGTATCTTAATGTTTTGATTTCAACAAAAGAACACTCTGGCCTTTTTCAAATACTAACATATAATCTCCTTATAATGTGCAGAAATCCTTCACTCTGGTTGCAAACATTATACTTACATTGTGCGTGTATATTACATACACCTGTGCGGACATAATTTGCAAGCATATTCCTTAATACTGCGGGCATAGTTTATATCCAGTCATACATAATTTTTTACTGATTTGGCAAGTTTATTCATCACACTTGTGATTGCTAAATGAGAATCCACGACCATATCTAGATGGCCAAATCATCAAGGAGCATATTGATATAATCTAATAAATCTATTGACACACAAATAACCTTTGGCATGCATTACTAGATGGCCCCTTAACCTCATGTATTAACACTTGAACAAATTTTCATTTATTTCAACAGGCAAACCATGTTTCCACAATTTATGGGAAATCCTTCCACAATTGCGGGCTGTGGATTGCAGATGTGCATTTTGAATTTTCTCGAAAACTGCTTCCGTAATTACCTTTCCGCATTTATATTTCTACATTTACCTTTCCGCATTTAACTTTTCCCAAATACCTTTCCGCATTTATCTTTCTAGAAATACCTTTCCACATTTACTTTTTTGCAAATACCTTTCCGCAATCATCTTTCTGCAATTACCTTTCTGCAATTACCTTTCTGCAACTACCTTTCCACAACAACCTTTTCACAATCAGAAACTCCTTCCTTCTGTAATTGCGGATTGTGGGTTTGCATTTTGACTTTTCTCAAAATTGCTTCCGCAAGACTTCTTCCACAATTTGCGGATTACAGATTGCATCTTCCTTCCGCATTGTAGATTGTGGATTGCGGACGTGCCTCCCAACTTTTTAAAAATGGCCTTCCACAAATCTGTTTCCATAACTCTTGTGAACCGTTGATCGCTTTGCGAGATCCTCCTCATTTGTTGATCAGTTTTCAAACATGGGACTTCACTTTGGTGCTCTAGAATGTTATCTTCCACACACATTTACTTTGCCGATCTTTTCTCTGCCGTCGATCTACTTTCTTGATACAATCTTAGTTGTCCAACCTCTGCTAATAAACTGACTACAAATCCACGATTCTGCGTTTATTGATCATAGAATTGATCAATCAAGCTCGATTAGAATTCTCCGGACTTGATCCCCTCGCTGGATCTACACATTATCTTTGTGGATTCATTTGTATAGGTATTCAAACTATCAATCGATTCATGATTTAGACAAACAAGGAGTCAATTATTCATTTACATAGATATATGCATAAATAGTCCTTCTCAATTCAAACATAATGATGTCAGATTGCAACACTGACTTCATGATAACACCTCATGTGTCTTTCCAGCCTCATCACACATGCCACATCATTATGCATTTCATGCCATCACTTCCTTTGTATTCCTTTGTCTTACACTAAGTTTTCCCTGCCATCATGTCCTTGGTTATTCCTCTATAATTATTGAACTCCTTTGACATCAATGACAACTCCATTCAACACATCAAATGTGAAATTTGTTTATGAATTAGTATGCGACCGGACATGCTCCTTCCTTGTCCACTCCCACCTAGTCGGTGGATGTGTTAAGTTTTAATGGTTATACAAGATCTAATAATATTTAGCATCATAACATCATAACCATATGCAAAAGGATCACTGAAATACAGACAAGCACAACCACATAAAATAACACAGAGATTTATCTTGGGAAACCCTCATGGGGAAGAAAACCCAACAAAAATTCCTCTACATAGATGTATCAAAAGTACAAAGACAAGAACCCAAACATGTGCTCCTTCTCCCAGCAGATATCTCTCTCTCTCTCTCTCTCTCTCTCTCCTATGCACTATACATAAGTGAGTGCGTGTTCTAATGAGGAACACAACTTCTCTATTAATACTCTTTCTGTCACTTGAATTTTACCCTAACAAGTCGGCCCCAACAAACTTACTGAGCCAACTTCACCTAAGAATACAAAAAACAATATTATATTATATTCAAGAGGGTACTATTGACCCGAGTTACAATGGTTGTTATAACTCATGACTCTATGATGACCAAATACAATAGTAACATCCCGACAGAGGAGTAAAACATCTCCCATGGGTTACATTAGTAAAATACATTTAGAATATTCTTTGAAGTTACAATATTTCAACACTCCCCCTTAATGAGAAGGGTATTCACTTGATAATAACATCATCAACTATAGGATCACAGAGAGAGAGGATTTGTAACATTATCAAGGGGATACATCTATACGTCATAGGAAGTTTTCTACAATCATCAGTATCGAGAACAATTACTGGAACATCTTCAGTACTGGAACATCATCTTCTACAACATCGAGTCTTCATCTTTGATCTTCTGCAGCACTCGATCACTTGATCCTTTGTAGCAACACTTTGATATTCTTCTTGCATCACTTAGATCTCTTGATCCTTTGCAATAACAATTTGATCTTCATCTTCTTGCAGCACTCGATCACTTGATCCTTTGTTGCAACACTTTGATCTTCATCTTCTTGCAGCACTCGATCACTTAATCACTCAATCCTTTGTAGCACTCGATCAGTTGATCCTTTGCAGCACTCTATCACTTGATCCTTTGCAACACTCAATCACTCAATCCTTTGCAACACTCGATCAATCAATCCACTGGATTATCTGCAATCACACTTGATATTTCAATCAATACTTTCGTCGTTTGCATTCGTACGTGATCTACCAATCAATAACATCATCATAATCATCATAACCTGTAGCACACATGATCTCTTTGCAGGATGATCAATCCCCATCACTTTTGGACATAAGTCCAAGGATGATGTAATCCTCTTCAGCATACTCCCCCTTAACTAGGAGGGTCCACATCATCGACAAACCGGATCATTCACAAATGAATGCATATCATCTGTAAATGAATGCATATCTTATCCACAAATGAATGTAGGACCACATCGCCTACAAATGAATGTAGATATCGTTTGCAAATGAATGCAAGACCACATCATCTTCAAATGAATGCAGATCTTGTACGCAAATGAATGTAGGACCACATCATCCGCAAATGAATGTAGGACTCATCGTAGACCATCCTTATCCTGTTAGTGCTAGGACCACTCTCAAGAGAGTTTTCTTGTCTACGACACCATCCTATAAATGAATGTAGGATCACTCTTCAGAAGATATTGTTGTCTGCAAATGAATGCAGATATCATTCACAAAAGAATGCAGGACCACATCGTACACAATTGAATACAGGACTCATCATAGACCATCCTTAGTCTATTAGTGTTAGGAACACTCTCAAGAGAGTGTTATTGTCTATGACACCATCCTATAAGTGAATGTAGGATCACTCTCCAGAAGAGAGTATCGTCTGTAGGACCATCCTTAGTCGGTAAGGGCTAGGACCACTCTTATTAAGAGAGTGTTCTTATCCTCAATACCATCCTCAAAAGAGGATACTATCGTTCACAAGTGAATGCCAGACCTTATCAACATCTGTAGGAGCACTTGTCCTTTTCTGTACTAGCGCATCACTACCATCTCATCCGTAATGATAGTCTCATCATCGTTCCCCCTTTCCAGGGAGGGTCCATATCATCAACCTGCTCCCCCTTTTAGAGGAAGGTCCATATCATCAACTTTCTCCCCCTTTCCGAGGAGGGTCCATATCATCATCGTTCCACCTTGCGAGGAAAGTATGTAACATGATCATCATTGTTACTCCCTACAAGGAAATTCTTCAACATCATAATCACTGTTCATCCCTACGAGGAAATTATACAACATCATCATTGTTCCTCCCTAAGAGGAAACTATTTTCGGACTACACCAAGCTTGTCACATAAGTATTCAAACTTTACTCGAGACATAGGCTTTGTGAATACATCAGCAACTTGCTCATCAATACTCACATATTGGAGTTTTATAGATCCCTTATGTACCATATTCCTTATGAAATAATATTAGATTTCTATGTACTTTGATTTGTCATGGAACATAGGATTCTCTATCATCTTTATACAACTTTGGTTGTCACATAGAATCAATGTGGTATCCAACTCCAGATCAAATAGACCTGACATCAACTTCTGAAGCCATGTGGCTTTACAACTAGCGAAACAAGTTGCTACATACTTTGCTTCAGTCATGTTGAGAGTAATATTGGACTGCTTCTTGGTAAACCATGAGATCATGGTGGATCCCAGACAATAACATCCACCTGAGGTGCTCTTCCTATTTGAGGCACTTCCTACCCAATATGAATCTGTATAAACATACAATTTGTAGTCATGGTCTCCATCATAGTATAGTCCAAAGTCTATCGTACCTTTTAGGTACCTCATCATATGCTTTGCAACTATCAGGGGAACACATATAGGATTAACTAGATACTGACTCAGGGTATTCACATAAAAACATATATCTGTCCTAGTATTCGTTAGATACATCAATGACCCAATAATCTATCTGTACTGAGTCACATCCACTAACTTTGATGATTCATTAGATAGCAACTTCGGGGTTGTATCAATGGGTGTGTCCATGGCTTTACAATCCAGCAATTCAAATCTTCTTAAGATTTCAACAACATACTTTGCTAAGACGCATTGCTTCACTATAGGATGAACATATTGGAATGTACTCAACCCCTTCATGAGATCATACCCAATCCTAAACATCCCGAGGTGATCGTTCTGTCCTCAACACTTCCTCTTTGCATCTACAACGAGTTCATCCTTTCAGGTTATCAACATATCCCAGTCTTCCACATTCAACCTTGAATTTTGAAATCCACTTTACTCTTGGTAAATATTTAGTCCATCAGGAAGTTGTCCATCATGTCGAACTCGAAGATCTTCTACAGTCACTCCCCCTGAAGCAGAGCATCATCCTCCCTCTGCATTTTGTACTCTATGTATCAAAACATTATGTACTGGAGTGACATGTATCATCATCTACTACTGATCTTCTATGTATCCATCTCAAGTTACTATATACCGAGATCCTTTATCTTGAACTTTGTTGAAAATTTCCTCTTGCACCCATTTGTGATCTTGTTGTCTTCTTTAGGTTTGCATCTTCAACCTTGTATAAAAGGTTAAGATATTCATCACTCTAGGTGGTCTTCAAGCTCCTTATGTAACTAGATGTAATTATCTATGGGTTCTTTTCTAAGCTTGTACACAGTCTTTTCTACACATGTGGTTCTTTGTTCAATGGAGTTCATTGCCATTCCTTGAGAGTGATTGGAAGGACTTATTTCTATACACAAAGGTCTTTAGTGATTTATAGTGTCTTTTTCTTTTCATAGAATGAAGACTCTTATGTAGTTCATAAACTAACAAAAATAATATCAAGGCTACTTAGGGAAAGATGGTGATATTGGAGGGCTTTCACCTACCAAGGAAGAGGGACTATCTAAAGAGATTGAACAAAGATAACAAGGATGACTAATAATGGTGATACTTTGTGTTACTTTCTCGCATTATCATATGATCACCAGTAATATGCACTCATTCTTTGTTTTATCAACTAACTTAAACCCTCTTTTTCCTCTGCATATAATCCATGACCAAACATTAACTAGCTTGAAGTATCCATAAAACATTATTCCCACTATCAATTTGCAAATAAATGTAATTACATCAAATGAAACTACATCAAATGTGTTTCATTAGTACTTAGAATATCTATTAACTTCTTATTATAACATTTAAATAATAACACTATCATTTAATCCAATATATTATTATCCCCTAACCTTAATAACTAATGTAAATCTTAACTAATATATGACTTAACTCATATAGCCCTCATAACCCCTTACCCATATAAAAATTAGTCCAAATAACTCATATATACCTTAACTGCTATAATATTTATCTCTTAAATATTAGAGCATCTATCCCCTAACATTAATAAATCATTGTTCATATCCCTTGTAATCATTCTAACCCATAACCACTAACAATTATCTATAACCTCCACCTTATACATCTTAGGTCATTATCAACCTTAACTTTTAGCACAAATAACTTGGAATCATATAAAGCATATATCATATAATCTCCAATCCTTATAAAAACTAGCATACAAAAGACTTAAGCCCTTAAACCTCTAAACACTATAATACTCAATTTAAATAAGACTTGTAACTATTAAAAACTATAAACCCTAAGTGTAACACATTATCACTACTCACCTATATCCCTTATCATACATCTCAAAATTATAAATTTTATACCCATAAACCGTTTAACCTCTAATAATGTTAAATATAAACCCTTGCAACCCATAAAGTTATAATCCTAAAATGATAATTCTTCATACGTTTCCCTAATATCCCTTAATATTATACCCTATTACACCCTAACCACTAATCCCTATAGTTGATAACACCTAATCCTGTAAATCTTTAATTCCTTATAATGACTAACTCATACATACCCTAAAACTATCACTATAATCCTAATCCATATATCATATTAACCCTTATAAGCATTAGAGGAGCACTTCGTCCCCAACTCTTATAACCTAATCCCTATAAACTTTAATTTATATAATCTCCACCCAATAAACCTTAACCCATATGATAAATAACCTATATAAATCCTAAATCATGCACCCCTTAACTCATGTAACTCTCCTAACCCCTATCGCATATAACCACTAATCAAGATATAACCATGATAAACGCTAGATATTAAGCATAGTTATAAGGGTCACAACTTTGGTAAAATCATATATGGTGGAAGTGGTTATAAGAGGTATGTATTAAGTATTAGGGATTGGTGTAGTTATATATTTTAGTTTAACTGGAAGTTAATAATGAGATAATAGATATATGGGCTAGGGGTCAAGTCAAAGGGTCTATGCCAACGAATATGATGAAAATGGCGATGAATGTAAGAGGAATCATGTTAAATAATTTTGAAACTCGGCGTTTTGATCCTTGCTTTGGGATCATCAATTGAAGCTTGAGTAAGATAAGAATGCCCATGATATATATAAGTATATATCACTATATGATAGATTGGAGAAATACACTTGCAGAAATTACAAACCAGCAAACAAACATTCTGCAGCAATACTCATAGTGATTTGAATTAATTTTAAAACGAATGATGAAAAAATGGTCAAATAGAGAGAAACACTCTATGCAGGTGGACACTCTCTTTGCTTGAGTTCTCTGGTTAACTCAGCCTCAGTTTATATCTTGACATCAATATTTCATACTCTAGTTATATTTGTCAGTTGTTATGCCACATAAATAGTATGTATGAAATCATGGAAAATTGATATTTTTTTATTTTCTGTAGGGTGACTGGATTCTGATTGGGAAAGATGGTCAGTTTGAAGACTTTAATGCCCATGATATATATATAGATAGATAGATAGATAGATAGATAGATAGATAGATATTATATGAAAGTGAGTTCAAACTGAGTATGGAGATGTTGGCTCATTAAGGTTATGGTTTTCTAATTTTTAATAAATTCTAAATATGAAGAATAAAATTAGCTTTATTTTAATTATAATATTTTCAATAATTTTGAATTTTTGAATTTTTCTTTGTTATATTATTTTATTTTAATTTTTAATTTTTAATACAGTTTCAGTTTTAATAATTTTGAAATTTTCTTTATTATATTATTGTGTTTGAATTTTTAATTTTTAATAATAGAATACAGTTTTAGGTTTAATTTAATTTATAGTAGATTTTATTGTTATTATTGTTAAATTTTAAATTTGTTAATTTAAAATACATGTGGTTATAATCATTACACTAAAAATACATTTTTTAATTTAAAACTAATTTAACATTTTTATTTTTTAATTAATTTTTATTCTTATATTTTGGATTTAATTTCTAATAAAAAAATTAGGTTTAATTTAATTAGAGTTCACAATGAGATATAAATTTTACCTTTTAGATTTTATATTAAGATACTTTTTAGTTTCTATATTTTAATTATGAAGTTTCCATACTTTAAATTTAGGTAAGGTTGGGTTAAAATCTAAAGGTTTTTATAGTATAAGGGAATAGAGAATAAATTTTATTATTTTATTATTATTTTTAAAAAAATTATAATTTTTTTAAAGAAGAAATTTATAAAAAAAATTAGTTTTTAACTTAATATTTAATTTTTAATTTGTTAGGGAAATTTATATCTTTTTTAAAATAAGAATATAATTCATTTTGCTTTAAATAGATTTTAAGGTTAATTAATTAGTTATTCATAGAGGGGTGAGAGGGGTGATTGGAAATATTTAGGGATTGAAGAAGGGTTTCTAGGAGTCACTAAGTTTGGCATTGTCGTGTCTATTAAGATAATCTTGGATTAAATTGATTTCAATTTTTTCTCACACTTTTTCTTTTATTAGGTTATTCTCCCTAGTTATAACTTTAGCATTTTCTAAACAAATTTGGTGATGAGTCAGGTGTGAGTGTTCATCCTGAGCAGATTTATTGTATCTATCATGTCTTAGGTCAACACTATGCTCTTTGAATCTTGTTTCCATTGATCTTCTGGTTTCTCCAATGTATTATTTTCCGCAGGAACGGGGGATGGAGTAGACACCTTTGCATGTTCTCGGTTCGATTGGGTCTTTTAAGGAATCAACCATTCTCCTAATAAAGTAGGGAATGGTTAAAAACACATCAAACATGTTTCTTTTAAGTGCTTTAGCCAACTTGTCAGTGGTCCCTTTTATGTAAGGGAGGAGTATTTTATGACAACGATGGTGATGAGGATGGCGATGGTGATGAAAACGATGGTGATGAGGACGACGATGGTGACGACGACGATGGTGATGAGGATGCTGATGTTGATGATGATGAATTTGATGTTGTTGATAATGATGATGACAATGATGATGATGACAACAACGATGACGATTAAGTTGTTGATGATGACGATGTCGATAATGATGGCAATGAAGAAAATCATGACGGCAATGATGAGGATGAGGATGAGGATGAGGATGAGGATGAGGATGATGATGTTGTTAACAATGATGATGTTGATGATGATGATGTTGTTGTTGATTGTTTTATTATTGCTTTATATTATATATATATATATATATATATATACACACACATACATACACATGTATATGTGTATGTATATGTATATGTATATGTATATGTAATACATATACATATACATGTAAACATAAAAAAAAAAACTCACCATACCAATTGCTACCTAGTGCTTCCTCTCGTATGAGCAGACGCCATACCCCGACCAGAGCAGAGCCCATACCTCGACGAGTCCATACCTCAACGAGCAGAGACCATACCCCAGCAACGAGACCCATGACACCCATGCGAGCATAGTAGAGTGATGACACCCACATCACCCACGTGAGGAGAGTAAAGCACATAGTACACAGGTTAACCCAAAATGGATCCAAAATACGTAAGTCAACAAAACCCTCTTTTTCATTGTGCTAACATGTTCTTCATGGTCACAAACTAATGGTGGCTCTACAATTTCCCTTCATCTATGTGTGCGATGCTTGAGTGGTAATGGTTTTGGCTTTTCATGAGTAACATACAAACCTTTCTAAACCCTCCATCGATTTGACCCAACTTGCATACAAACCTTGTTATACCCTCCATCGAATATAACTATTTTTTGCAAATACCATACAGCCAAATATGTTTTGATGAGTTGTAATGAAAGTTGAGGTTTTGAACAGAACATAACTTATACAATTAGAAGAGTGCAATAATTTTTCTTTTATTTTCTTTTGATGGTTTGATTTCAATTCTGCGATCATGAGTCAAATGTCCAATGTATATGTGATGGAAGCTTTGAGCATTTGTTAATGTTTCCTTTTATGGGGCACATCAAAGCATTGATCCAGTATTCCCCAAATCTAGCCAAAATTAGATGTTTGTAGATGTTTCCATTGTTGAAGAATAATTAACCATCTTTTTCCTTCGCTTATATCATGATAATTTTGTTCCTTTTGTACTATTGGATAGAAGATACAACAACAAATTATCATGTGCTTGACTCTGTAGAGTACGACTGGCCAGTTTTCCCACTTCAACTTTGATTTTTAGAGAACCAAGTTGAAGATTATTGTGATGTTTTGAGATGTGTTGCATCTATAGTTGAATTCGAGATTTGATAGCACCAACTCCATCAAGTGCTGACATAACCATACCACTTTAGATACTTCCTTCATTTTACATAAGGTTTCCTTGTTATCTTACGCTCCTATTGATTTCTTGGCCTATTCATAATATTTTGCATTCAAGTTATTGATCCGGCGGATTATTCCTCTTTAAAGATCCAATATGGTACAATGGTTAAATGGTAACACCTACGACGTTTTGTGCACGGTCCAATCAAAACATCTGGCGGTTATAACATCCATTGGGCAGTTAGACTGACGGTGAGGCATAACCATACCGCGTAGCTCGGCGACATTTCCCTTAACAGTTGTGAAAAGGCCGCACAGTTAATGGTTCAAAGAAGCCGTGGGTGAAAAATCGGATGGAAAAAATATAAACATCGGAGGTCGGAAGAGATCTCCTTCCGCAAGATCAGAGGTCGGAAGAGATCTCCTTCCGCAACGACGGGCGGCCAAACTACTAGTCTGTCCGCAGGGATATCGCAGTCCGCAATGATGGGCACAATCTTGATCGGAAGGATAACGCTTCCGACAGCCGCAACAGTGGATAGATAAAGGATATCGCAGTCCACAACGACCGGCACAATCTTGATCGGAAGGATAACGCTTCCGGAAGCCGCAACGGTGGAAGCCCAAGACTTACGGAGCGGCGCACATAGCGACGCGAGGTTTGAAAATTCAAGGCGAAAATCGGGAGACTTTGCCATCTGCCGTCCGCAACTGCGGAAACCAAAGTAACATACGTTTCGACTCGAAAACCAAATGACAACCGATTGAGATAGAGATCATCGGAGTAAAATAGCGGAGCCCATTGCATATCACTCTTTCGCAATGGTGGAAGAGCAGATGACTAAAGCTTTCGATTCAAAATGCGTCTCGTGGGGACGTTTAAAAAAAAATGGTTTTTGCAGTTTGGTACACAGTCTTGATGCAACGTTTCAGGGAATGGAACCGACGCATTGGTAATGTTTTCTTGTGGTTCTTTGGTTTAGTTAAGGAGATGAACAACCTGTTGGCATTGGGTAGGAGGATGTGAACAGTCGCATTTTCTCTTACGTTTTGGCTCCTTTGTAACGACGAAGATGAGATATAAAGGAGAGGAACCAGGGATGGTTCAAGGGAAGACTCAGTTCGTGGAGAGCGTAGTACATCGTTTTCTCAGTTATAGAAGCTTGGAGAGTTTGCTGTAAAAGGTTCCGGTGCTGTTACTGTGGAAGTCGACATTCTCTGTCATACTTTGGCTTTCTTTGCCCTACAAAGGCTGATTGTAATTTCCAGAGAAAGGTCTTAAAGACTTTGTACAACATTCTCGTTTACAGTTGCTGAAGTTGTTTCCAGAACCATTTTGTACCATTTTAAGAGATTAATTGGATCGGTACCCATTGTAGAGGGACCCGGAGACGTAGCCCAGTGGAGGGGGTGAACTCCATTATCAACTTCTGTTTGTGACTCTATTTCTGTGTTTTCTTCCTTGTATCTGTCTATCATTGTTGTGGTTTTCATTCCTGTTCTGAGCATTTAATTTCTGTTAATGCTGTTCGATTAATTAACCTGTTGCACGCATTCTTTTACAACAAAATTTTAATGCACTCAAGTTGAGGTCCTACGGATCATATTTTGGTATCAGAGCTGGTTGACTGTTGTGCAAGTTTGTGAATGCTTACCAGGTCTAGGTCAAAGGTTGGTGAAGGAGAATTAGTTGAAGGAAATCTTGAGATTGGCTCCAGGAGAACATTCTCAAGAACCATGTCTTCTCCACGAGAGGAAGAAGAAGGACATACAGAACGAGAAAAACCTATCATTTCTGAAACTGAGTTTCTAGAGGCTTTTATGAGCATGAAAGCCATGATGGAAATTCTACTCGATGAGCGAGAAGAAAGGAAGAAGAAAGAAGAAGGATCTTCATCCAGAGATGCAGAAGTGAAGAAGGAAGAAAAGGGTAAAGGAGTAGGAGGTGATGGTGATCCTCTTGATACTACTCAAACTTTTTCTTCTTCTCATACTTCTCATTCGAATATGCCTTATTTCAAATTGGATGTAAAATTTGAATTACCTATTTATAATGGAGATGTAGATGTTGAAAAATTAGACAATTGGATCAAGCAGCTTGAAGTATATTGCAGGGTGCAGGGCATTAATGACGACCCTTCCAAGATTCAATTGGCCACTTTGAGAATGAGTGGAATGGCTCTTACTTGGTGGGAGAGCAAGATTCAGCAAGATCTTCGAAAGAATGGTAAAATTATTTCAGTTTGGAATGAATTGATCGAAGTATTAAGAAAGCAATTTTATCCTTTAGGTCACCTACAACAATTAACCATGGGTTGGCAAATTTTTAGACAAGCTAAAGGACAAAGCATTCAAGATTATACTCATGAATTCAGAAAGAAGGCTATTGCATTGAATGTTTCATTAGATACACAGGAAACTCTTCTTAAGTGCATTGGTGGCATGCATTCTTATTTGAAACATACTTTGTTGATGTTTAACCCCAGTAATTTGGATGATGTATGTGTTCAAGCTACCCATTTAGAAGCCAGGGGTAAGCATGCTAATGATACTTTTGTGAAGAAGTCATTTAAATTTGACAGCAAATCAAAAGGTAAAGATAAGGGGAAAAAGAAGATGGCTACTATTAAGAAAGAAGTTGAAAAGCCTACCTGTTCGCATTGTTAGAAGGGACATGATGTCTCTAAGTGTTGGAAACTTCATCCGGAGTTAAGGCCAAAGAAGTACGGAGGGAACAAAGACAAAGGAAAAGCAAAAGCTACTGCAGCAGTTATTCAAGACTTAGGATCCGACTCAGGTGATGAAACAAAGGTTACAGCTGTCGGAATCCAAGGTAAGGATAAAAGTATCTCACTTCCCATTGATGCAAAATCAAGTTCTAGTGCAAGTACAAGTCTGCCATCTACTTCTAAGCAAAATGATAAAGATAGAAGTGCACTGTTTCATGTTCGTGTCATTACAAATCACACGAAGATTGATACATTGTTTGATAGTGGTTCACAAGTAAATCTGATATCAGAAGAAGTGGTTAAGAAATTGCATTTAGTTACTGTGCCTCATGAAAAGCCCTATCCTCTAGGTTGGGTTACTAATGATACACGATTGCAAGTTACAAGGAAATGTGTATTAAAATTTGCAATTACTAAAAAGTTTAGGGATGAGGTAGAATTGGATGTAGTACCACTTGACGTTTGTGGAATTGTACTTGGGAGTCCATATTTGTATGACCGAAAAGCAGTATTTTATAGAGAGCAGAATAAGTATCATCTTTTTAAAGAAGGTATGGAATATATTGTACGAGCACATAAGATAAAAACCAATCTAGCAATAGTCTCTGCAGGACAAATGAAGAGGTTGGTAAATGTTAGTAAGAATTTTGTGTTGATGATGGTTAAGATGAAAAATGATGAAGTCTCTAAATCTTTTGAAGAATGTGACCCTAAGCATAAATCTGAACTGATTGACATCATTTCTGAGTATGATGATTTGTTTCAAGATCCGAAGGGGTTACCACCGAAGAGAGAGATTCAGCATGAGATACATTTGCAGCAGGATGTGCCACTCCCGAACATAGCCATGTACCGGATGTCTGTAATGCAGAACGAGGAAATCAAGAAGCAGGTTCAGGAGCTGATTGAGAAGGGGGTCATCCGGCCAAGCACTTCTCCTTGCGGCTCTCCTATAGTCTTGGTTCCGAAAAAGGATGGGTCTTGGAGGATGTGCATTGACTATAGGGCCCTTAACAAAATCACCATTAAAAACAGGTATCCTCTTCCTCGCATTGATGATTTGCTTGATCAGTTGAAACATGCAACTTACTTTACAAAATTGGATCTGCGTAGTGGGTATCATGAAATCCGTGTTGCTGAGCATGATGCTTGGAAAACAACTTTTCAAACGAAACAGGGTTTGTATGAATGGCTTGTGATGCCTTTTGGGCTCTGTAACGCACCGTCTACTTTCATGCGGGTCTTGAATGATGTCTTTCGTTCATTCATTGATGATTTTGTAATTGTATACTTGGATGATATCCTTGTGTTTAGCGAAACTTGGGAAGAGCATGTTGTACATGCGAATTTTTTTTAGATATATTGAGAAAGGAAAAGCTTTATGTAAAAATGTCTAAATGTGAGTTTGCTAAAACTTCTTTAGTATATCTAGGCCATATTATTGGTGGAGGCCACCTGCGAGTGGACCCAGGCAAGGTTGCTGTCATTGTAAACTGGCCACGGCCTAACACCGTTACTGAAATCAGAAGTTTTCTGGGTGCGGTTTAGTATTGGAGGAAATTCATTTATGGGTTTTCTTCCATTGCTGCTCCATTACATGCGTTGACAAGAATTAAAGAAATTTTCTAGTGGGGAGGCAAGCATAAGAGAGCCTTCGACACTTTGAAGGAAAATATTAGCACAACACCAGTTCCGACATTGCCAGATTTGCAGCAGCCATTTGAGATCGAAACCGATGCCAGCGGGTTTGCCATGGGAGCAGTTTTGATGCAAGGAAGGAAGCCAGTCTGTTACCATTTAGAGACATTCTCTACTGCGGTAAGTAACTATCCGACCTATGACAAAGAATTGTATGCTTTAGTACAGAGTGTGAAGAAGTGGAAACATTATATCATGGGAAAAGAAACAGTCATACATACTGATCACTAGCCACTTCAATATTTACAATCTCAAACTAAAATACAACAAAGTAGGCATTTAAGATGGATGGGGTTCTTACAACAGTTTCATCTCGTAATTAAGTACAAAAAGGGAATTCATAATAAAGTAGCAGACATGTTATCAAGGCCACCTATGAATGCTTCAATCATTCTTCAAAACAGTTCATTAACACATGAAAGTTATATTGAACAGTATGCAGAAGATAAAGATTTTAAGAAAGTATATGCATCACTAATACATGGTAAACAGGAAGAGAACTATTATGTGCATAATCAACTCTTGTATCATCTCGGTAAACTTTGTATTCCAGAGAAAGAAAGAGTGCATATGATTCGAGAAGCACATAGTTCATTGATTACAGGAAATTTTGGGGTAAGTAAAACATTTTCTGTATTGCAGAATCACTGTTATTGGCCTCAGATGCAAGAAAATGTAGCTAAGTATATAAGAGGTTGTGTTATCTGTGCAACAAGTAAGCCTAGCAATAGGAAATTGGGTTTGTACACTCCTCTTCCAGTTTCTTCTCGTCCTTGGGAAAGTATTTCTATGGACTTTGTAGGGGGACTAACTATGTCTAGAAAAGGGCATGATTACCTATATGTTGTTGTGGATAGATTCAGAAAAATGTGTATCTTAATGCCATGTAACAAGCAGATCACTGCTGAACAAACAACTCTTTTATTCTTTCAAAATGTTTGGGTACATTTTGGGCTACCCATGTCTATTATATCTTATCAAGATTCCCGGTTCTTGGGAGAATTCTGGTCAACTTTATGGGAGCTTATGGACACTAAACTGAAGAAAAGTACAACTTTTCATCCACAGACCGATGGGCAAACAGAGGTAGTGAACAGAATAGTGGTTCAACTGCTCAGAGGATATTTTAGTAAGCATCCTAAACTTTGGGATGAGCAGTTGCATTATATACAACATGCTTACAATCATGCAATTCATTCTTCCACGAAAAGATCTCCTTTTGAAACTTGTTTTGGTTATCTACCAAAAACACCGATGGACTTCTCTTTTGGCAAAGATGCAGTGGATGGACATCATGATGCAGATAAATCTTTAAAGTTCATTCATAGAATCCAAGCAGTGCAGCAGGCAGTTCAAGAACAGTTGGAGAAGAGCCAGACAAAATACAAGGCCAGGCATGACAAGCATCGAATTGATCATCAATTTCAGGTTGGTGACAAAGTTTGGTTACACATCACCAAAGAAATAATGAAAGGTGAAGGTAAAAAGCTTAAGCCTATCAGGTATGGTCCTTTTGAGATCTTGGAAAAGATCGGTACTAATGCTTTTTGCTTGAATTTACCTCCATACATGCAAATTTATTCAGTTGTCAATGTTGAGAATCTTAAATTGTATGAGCCTCCTATGATCATGGATGAGGAAACTAACCTACAGGTTCCTTCAATTGATGATTTGGCACTTGAATATATGAGAGAGTTGCAGGATGATGTTATTCTTGACAGAAATGTAAGAACTTCACGAAGGGGGAATGCTGAGTACCTTCGAGTGGGGCTGAAAGGAATGCATCCTAGCAAAGCAAGATGGATGGAGATTGGAAAAGTGAGGGAACTTTACCCTCACTTACTTGCAGAATAATTCAGGCTTTTGGTGGTCCAAAAGCTCTCCAATGGGGAGGATTGATCCGACATATTATTCCTCTTTAAAGATCCAATATGGTACAATGGTTAAATGGTAACACCTGCGACATTTTGTGCACGGTCCAGTCAAAACATCCGGCGGTTATAACGTCCATTGGGCAGTTAGTCTGACGGTGAGGCATAACCATACCGCGTAGCTCAGCGACATTTCCCTTAACAATTGTGAAAAGGCCGCGCAGTTAATGGTTCAAAGAAGCCGCGGGTGAAAAATCGGACGGCAAAAATATAAACATCGGAGGTCGGAAGAGATCTCCTTCCACAAGATCGGAGGTCGAAAGAGATCTCCTTCCACAACGACGGGTGGCCAAACTACTAGTCTGTCCGCAAGGATATCGCAGTCCACAACGACGGGCACAATCTTGATCGGAAGGATAACGCTTCCTGCAGCCGCAACGACGGATAGATAAAGGATATCGCAGTGCGCAACGACGGGCACAATCTTGATCGGAAGGATAACACTTCCAGCAGCCGCAACGACGGAAGCCCAAGACTTACGGAGCGGCACACACAGCGACGTGAGGTTTGAAAAGTCAAGGCGAAAATCGGGAGACTTTGTCATCTGATGTCCGCAACTGCGGAAACCAAAGTAACATACGTTCCGACTTGAAAACCAAATGATAGTTGATTGAGATAGAGATCATCAGAGTAAAATAGTGGAGCCCGTTGCATATCACTCTTCCGCAACGGCAGAAGAGCAGATGACTATAGCTTTCGATTCAAAATGCATTCGCGCGGGGGCATTTAAAAAAAAACGGTTTTTGCAGTTTGGTACACAGTCTTGATGCAACGTTTCAGGGAATGGAACCGACACATTGGTAACGTTTTCTTGTGGTTCTTTGGTTTAGTTAAGGAGATGAACAGCCTGTTGGCATTGGGTAGGAGGATGTGAACAGTCGCATTTTCTTTTACATTTTGGCTCCTTTGTAACGGCGAAGATGAGATATAAAGGAGAGGAACCAGGGATGGTTCAATGGAAGACTCAGTTCGTGGAGAGCGCACTACATCATTTTCTCAGTTATAGAAGCTTGGAGAGTTTGCTGTAAAAGGTTCCGGTTCTGTTACTGTGGAAGTCGACATTCTCTGTCATACTTTGGCTTTCTTTGCCCTACGAAGGCTGATTGTAATTTCCAGAGAAAGGTCTTAAAGAATTTGTACAGCATTCTGTTTTACAGTTGCTGAAGTTGTTTCCAGAACCATTTTGTACCATTTTAAGAGATTAATTGGATCGGTACCCATTGGAGAGGGACCCGGAGATGTAGCCCAGTGGAGGGGGTGAATTTCGTTATCAACTTCTGTTTGTGACTCTGTTTCTGTGTTTTCTTCCTTGTATCTATCTATCATTGTTGTGGTTTTCATTCCTGTTCTGAGCATTTAATTTCTGTTAATGCTGTTCCGTTAATTAACCTGTTGCATGCATTCTTTTACAACAAAATTTTAATGCACTCAAGTTGAGGTCCTATGGATCAGTTATACATTAGATAATGCAATTGTGTGCTAAATTTTCCCTATCTATTCCTTATAGAACATGGAACCTTTAATGACCTCGGTTTTGTTCTAGCATGCGACATGTGGTGTTGAACAAGGGTGGTACATTTATTTGAGCGCCAAAACACATCCACTATTGTCTCATAGTCCAATTCCGCGGCCTCAACTTGTATAGACCACTTGATATTTTGCATCCATGTAATGTTTCAAGGTTTAACTATGTTCTATTGGTTACTTGATTCAATTATTTGCATAATCCCCTCCAGGGTATCTTAGCCTTGCTAGTTATTGATGGATACCCCACCATTAATTTAATGGACGAGCTTAAGGAATGGACCACAAACCCAAATGATGATAGGATTGTAATCAATATTAACAAAAAAAATATCATAAGAGATCTCTGCCATATAAAGTGTTGTAGTTCATGCATGGAACTATATGTTGTTATTTTTCTTATACACTAGCAATGCTATCTAGTTTGGATATCTAGATGGTACAAGTTGAAATTAGTGTTTGACCTATTTGTCCTGTCAAATTCTTGCTTTCTAAATTAAAAATTAAAGTAAGGTCATGCAGAGAAATGAAGACGGTGTCCACACTATTCTAGTATTGTGGAAAAAAATCATCAGTCTCATGGGTCCAAAAGCAAGGGGATGGATCATATGGTCTCCTAAATATGCCTCTTTGACTACAGATAAAATCTATGCTTCAAAAGTAATGCTTGATTTGGAAGTTTCTTTTTTAGTTTGAGATTGGACCAATAAGGTATTTGATATGAACTTCATAGATTATATTGAAACAATAGTATCCTACAAACTTAAACACATTGCAAGATTATGCTATAAAGTTTCAAGGCCAAAATTTAATACCATTTAAAGGCCAATGTCATGAAACAATGCTCATTATTAAGTCCTTTGTTTATTGTCATAGAATTTGTATAGTCGTTGATTTATGATTTGAAAGTTCCTCATTTCTCTAATTCCTATGTGCTTTATTGTACATTTCCATATGAAAACATACTTTTGGTTTTGCTAGGAACAAATATTTATGTCGATGCTCATTTCATATCGTGAATATGAAATAGCAATTCAACATTATATTATTTAGCGCCCATTGTAGTTGAATGAAATGAGTCACAACATCATAGCCATGGAACATCTTCGAAACATCACTTTAAGTTGACATCATTTGCAATGAGAACGTGTTTGTCAATAGTGTTAAGAAATATTTGATAGCCCATTGTAGTTGAATGAAATGAGTCACAACATCATAGACATGGAACATCTTAGAAACATCACTTTAAGTAGAGATCATTTGCAATGAGAACGCATTTGTGAATAGTGTTAAGAAATATTTGATAGGACCTATAGAAGAAGCATAATTATACTATTTTCACATGTACCATTGCATATTCCATGCAAACGAATCTTGTGATTTTATTATTACTGTTGAATTTGTTATTACTGACCATAAGATTCATCGTATGGTTTCAGTTACCATTGGGTCTTGAGTCTCATCTCACACCATCTAACCAACTTTGTCAACATGGCCCTAAAGTCTCTCTCATCTAATCCTTTTGGGTTAATCACCTCAATCATTGAATTCCACTCACATTTAGTTTGGATTAATATCTATGGTCTCCAGTACACTCTTAACATTATACACTATTTAGTGTCCACATTCACATTTGGTTGAATTATCTCATTAGGGTTGATGGTCACTATCCAGGCTAGTCATCCTTTTAGATTTGTTCAAGGGAAGTCTTGTGTCACATACCCCTCAAAGCCTTACCCCATTATGTTGGAGGATTGTTTATGTAGATTGTTGTAAATTTATACTTTGTCATACAAATGAAGATGAAGGGTTTTATTATTTTTTAATGATTTTTTGTATTGAAGAAAATTTAGCATTCTTTACATAGCATTATTACACTAGAAAACACACATTTTCATGTTGATATTGTAGGTATTGTTGGAATATTCAACCCATCTAGACATTAAAATTATTTATTATTTGATCTTCCTAAGTTCCTAGACCATGTTGTTAACCCCATAGTTAGTTTCCTAGTTGATTGTCCTCATTGTTTTCATCACATGGACTATCTAATTGTCATATTAGCCTTCATTATCCACCCATGCATGCTAACTAGGACTTGATGCACCTATTCTCCTTGATTTTAGGGATCTAGGGATCAAGGGCGCCATCCTTAATTTCATGCAGCTATGGAGTTCATAAGGAAGTTTTGACATCAGTTAGACACACTATTTAACTGATTTATGCACCCTCATTGATTGTCTCTGCTAATTTTGGAACTATATCTCTCAAATGCGCCATGCATGCCTACCTACCATCAATTAACTGCCACTCACACTCATTTAATTGATCTCCTCGGGTGTTATATCCAATTCTATGTCTAGTGGGAAGTCTAGTCTATCTAATCCTGCCACATGTGTGGAGTTCAACTGCGAATTCAGGGTCACGAATTTATCCCTTGGAGATGTATTATAAATGTAACCTTATTGGCGAGTAATAATCAGATGATGTTTATACCAATTGATTTTCTCTCTCTTATGTTTCTACTTCATTATTTTCTCTCCAATATTCTGTTTATCTCTATTGCAATTCATCTGAGGTTACATTTGATTCTTCGATCCACTATGCAAATTCTAATATGGTATAAGAGCTTCCAAGTTGAGAATAGCTCATTTAGAATCAATTAACTTCTGTATAGATCTTTACATAGTTTGTTTTGCAAGTATTCTTGGTACACCAACTTCTGGATTCGAAGTTGTTCTTGAATTTGAAGAAGAAAATTGCATAAATCTCTATTGTTGATGAAGAACTCAATGATTTCCAACTCTCATCTAATTTCTCAGACTCTTGAATTTTTTTTTAGGATGATAAGTCAATTGTTCTTGATCATGTGCATGCTTCACAAGATGATGATGCACAATCTAATGATCTCCTAGAAGTTTTGAAGGCTAGATCAAATTTCGAGAGTACATCTTCAACAGTCCCAGCTAGTGATCTCAAACTTTCTACCAATTCCTTTTTTATGACTGACCCAATTCCTCAATGCTCCTTTAAATATAGAGACTTTTCCATTGTTTTTGTGCACATGGGACTCTTGTTCCAAACCTTTTTGTTCTCCTATCTATATTCTATTTCGAACTATGAAGATAAACAACCAACTGTTGCAACTCATACACTCTTTGAGCCTCTCTTTGCTTCACATTTTGGTGTGTTATTGGATGTTTTGAAGGTGGAATTTCAGTATGAAGTTGTTGCATTTACTCTCACTGTCATTCTTCCTATCCACAACATTATTTTGATTGCCATATATTCTCAGAGTTGCATAGAATATGGAGGACACCACCATTCGATTGGAGCTAATTTGACTTTATTTGGATCACATCTTGGTTCAAATTTCACGGCTCTAGCATCTAAAGTCTCATTTGAACATGATCTCAGGAAGTTCAAGTCTAGTGAGCACCTTCATTTGCATGTAGACTATGTAGAGATCCAACACATGCTCCAGACATGGGAGCAACAACCTCTTCTTCCCAAGAAGAAGATCCCTTCATAAATATAATCAAGTTCACACCTACTTGGATTTGGAGCAGTTTATTTTTTATGTACCTCATGTCTATTCTTGAGGGAGGATTTTTCCATTGAGGTTTTTCCTCTTTCCTTTCTTTACATGGACAGATAAAGTTGTAAAGGGTGACCTTAGCCTTTGTTGCTGGGATCTAATCTATTTTATTTTTCACATAAGTCAAGCTTAACGGGGGGTGTTGGAATATTCAACCCATCCAGACATTAGGATTATTTAGTATTTGATCTTCCTAAGTTCTTAGACCATGTTGTTAATCCCATAGTTAGTTTCCTACTACATTGTCCTCACTGTTTTCATCATCTAGACTATCTAATTGTCATCTAAGCCTTCCTTATCCACCCATGCATGCTAACTAGGACTTAATGTGCCTATTCTCCTTGATTTTAGGCAAGGGCTCCAAGGTTTAATTTCATGCAGCTATGCAGTTCATCTGGAAGTTATGACATCATTTAGACACTAGTTAACTGATTTATGTGAGCTCCTTGTCTGTCTCTGCTAATTTTGGAACTATTAACTCTCAAATGTGCCATGCATGCCTACCTACCATCAATTACCTACCACTCACATTCAATTAACTGATCTCATTAGGTGTTACATCTAGTTCTATGTCTAGTGGGAAGTCTAGTCTATCTAAGTTTGCCACATGTGTGGAGTTCAACTACCTCTTTAGGCTCACGAATTTATCCCTTGGAGATGTATTATAAATGTAACCTTATTGGTGAATACTAATCAGATGGAGTTTATACTAATTGAGTTTTCTCTTTTATGTTTCTGCTTCATTATTTTCTTTGAGGGTATCTTCTTTAATTCACCAAGGCAAACTGGGACAACTATTTTGGATAAGTTTTCCAGGATATCTATGTTAAATTTGCCATTTTTCTTAAATTTAGAATGGCCAGTTGGATGAAGTTTAAATATGGGTCTACCTTTAATGGTTCATAGATTTATTCTCTTAGAGTATTCCATTTTCCAAGGTTTTCTAGTTTCGATCTTTATAATGGCGTATACAACCTTACTCTTATAGTCAAGAATAGTCTCAGGTCAATGAGAATCCTATCCACATTTTTGTATTACACAAAGGCAATATTTTAGCACCTAACATCAAACTTGGAAAAATTAGTCCATGGTGTTTCACTCAAAACTAGTGGAGTCGTTAAATGGAGTTGTCAGGTGAAGAGATGAGAGTCTCCACCGAAATGGTATGTTGTTAGATTTACTGAGGAACTTCTTGCTCCCCTGCAACGACTCCAAAAATGTTAGACTATTCATTTCTTACACATGAGATAACTCAAAGACATTGGAAGCTACATTTAGTTTGTATGAAACATTTCACGTTTTAGGCCACAAGCTACGGCTAGCTTGTGGCCTGGAACATCAAGGGTTTCATCCAAACTAACACATCTTCTTATATTTCTTCCAAAATTACATTATACAACTTGAGGAGAAGCCTCCAGATTTCTCATTTATTATACGATGCATTTAGTGCCTACTTTTCCCCAAATTGAAAATTGTTTCTACTCATAGAAACCTTTTCTTTTTGGGGTTAAAATTACAAGTTTTTTTAAAGCCCAACCAATGGTCGATCGATGGTGTTGCAATCAAAACCATAAATCCGCCCCTTAATCGAAAAGGGGTGCTACTAATAGCACCCATTTTTTCTTCAATACTAAAATTACATATTGTTTGAAACCATAGCCTTAATAGTCAGTTCGTTGTAATCAAAACCCTAAATCAATCCTCAAATTGAAAAGTGTACTATGGAACCTTCATTTTTTTGAAGCTTAAATTAAAACTATTTTGAAATAGTGGCCTTAACAACCAACGCCATTGCTATGAAGATGCCAAAATCGACCCAAATCAAAAAAGGGTGCCACTAGTCGTAATCCTTTCTTATGTGGGATTAAAACCACTTTAAAAACAAGAAAAAAAACTAATTAAACTCAATTTCATATATATTTTTAGATAAAAACAATACAAAATTCTAAATAAAAAAAAAATTAAATAAATCAAAATGTTGAAACTTAAAACAAAAAAATATTAAAGAATAAAGTAAAAATGGTGTTAAAAGTTAAAAAGAAACTTCAAAAGTTAAAAAAATATTAAACATTTTACTAAAGTAAAAAAAAAAAAAAACATTAAACATTGTTTACCCCCTATATGTAATAGGGTGGGGAGAGGCACATAATGGTGGGGGGTTTGATTCTAGAATCGAGCCCCACAATTATGTGCTACAACCCTACCCCTTATACACATGTAACGTGGGGTGGAGAGAAACACATAATGGGGGAGGATTGATTTGAAAATTAAATCCTTACTATTATGTGCCCCATGTCCACCCGACTTACACATAAATGAGGTAAAGCCGGGGGCACCAACCCCCGAAATCGAGACCCCCACCATTATGTGCCTAATCTCGACCCCTCATATATCTAAGGGGTAAACAATGTTTAATATTTTTATTTTTATTTTTATTTTAAATTTTAACTTTTAACGTTTTAAAATGTTTAATATAATCGAGCTCCCCAACACTATGTACCCCATCCCCACCCTCCATTACTCGTAGGGGTAAACAATGTTTAATATTTTATATTTTTTTTTTAATTTTTAACTTTTAACTTTTTAAAATGCTTAATATTTTTGTCAATTCCTACTAGCTCATTCAGTTAAGGTGTGAGTCTCGTTAGCAAGGCGGCCCAGGTTCTATTCCCTCAAGGGATGAACTAGTTGAGAGGAGACCCCCCAAAATCCAACCAAGCTAACCGTTGTTGTGGTCTAAGTCGGGTGCAATCCTCGAGTAATTTTGACGAAATACATGCTCTTGGGTCATGGCCTCTAAAACCAAAGGCTACTCTCGCCAAGTGAAGGAGTTTAAAGCAAACAAAAAAATGTTAAATATTTTGTATTTTTTAATTTTTTAATTTTTGAAAAAAAATGAACCATTTTGACTTAATTCTTTAATATTTTTTATTTTAAGTTTCAATTTTTTTTTTATAAATATGTTCCATTTTTAGAAATTTTTATTGTTTTATTCTTTAAAAAAATATTATTTTGAGTCAATTTAGTTTTTTTTCTAGTGTTTTTAAAGTGATTTTAAAAAAACAACATACTTTTTAGACAATGGTTTCGAAATGCTCGTAGTTTTAACTCCAAAGAAGAAACGATTACTACTGCTAGCACCCTTTTTGAATTAGGGGTAGATTTTGGCATTTTCATTGCAATATATTAGTTGTTAAGGCCACGGTTTCAAAATAGTTGTAATTCCAGCTTCGAAAAAAGGGGTGCCATGGTAGCACCATTTTTTTTTGGGGGGGGGGGGGGGGGGGGGGGGGGGGGGGTGGTGGGTTGATTTGTGGTTTTGATTGCAGCGACGCCAATTGTTAAAGCTAAGTTTCAAACAATATGTAATTTTAGCCTCAGATAAAACAAGGATGCTACTAATAGCACCTCTTTTCAATTCAAGGGGTCAGTTTATGGCTCTAATTGTGATGTCACTGATCAACCATTGGTTGGACTTAAAAAAAACTTGTAATTTTATCCTGAGAATAAATGTTTATACCGATAGCAACAATTTTCAATCTAGGGGTTGTTTTTGATACAAAAATTTGAGTTTTTTTATGGCTAAAGTTCTTGTTTTGAGTATAAAGTTCGCGTGAAGTTGTATAATGTTCTCAAAGATGTCACACAAACTAACATGCCTTGGATTGCCAGGAGGAATCAATTGCTAAGGTGATAGATTCTCAAGACACTACCCCTAAGTGTCACACGAGTAGTGTCCTCTCTCTTTAAGTTTCCTAAGTCCGCCTAAGTAGACCCAGACTAGACTATATGCTATGCAAAACTTTGGATTTTAAAAGTCTTTCCTAGGGTTTATAAGCAAAGATCGTTTCAGATTTAATTTATTACATGCAAGTTATTTTCAAATGTATGCCTAGGAAACAAAATGCTATAACCTGGTAACGAAAACTTATCCTAGTGGCTGAAAATTTTAAATAGCATAAGATTTTAAGGAGTAGGAAAAGAACTGAAAATGAGTACTCAATCCAGGTGCCTTGATTCTTTTGATAATGGATTCGACTCACCCCTCCTCAATAGTTCTCTAATAAATGGATCCCCAACTCCCTAAAAGCTCTAGGCAATCCACAAAAACTATTCCAAGTTGAATTCACCCTAGAGACCCTTTCACTCCAACCTGAGACTAGTTAAACTAAGACAAGGAAATCACTATGACAGTCCAAGATCAACAATATTAGCCACCCACAAGTTAGAAATCATATAATGGGTAAGAGAAACAAAACCTGGCATGGAGGATTGCTCAATCTACTTCTAAATCTTACTTTCCTTACTAAATCTCAAAGGGTGTTGGTAATATGAAATTTAAAACCACATATGAACCAATACAACAAACAAAATTACCTTAGCTAAGAACATACATTACCATCAAATCTCCAAGAGAGAGAAAGAGTCAAAATCACAAACATACCAAAGATGAAGATACACAAGAAATATCTCCAAAAGTTTACAACTCTATTCTCATTCTAGAAAATCAACCCTTCTAAATGAGCTACTCTCTCTCTTTCATAACTCACGAGAAAAATCCCTAATCTAAATAGATTAAAGGCTAAGATATCCATTTGAGTCTCTCTTACAAATCAATGGTTGAGATTACAACTTTACATTGTTGGGTTTTCACATGGCCAAGTTACCCTCCTCAAGTGGCGTGCACTGAAGTGGAGCATGTGTGGGCCAAGAAAATGTTGATTTAGATTACAATAGCTGAGTCAACAAGTGATGAAAGCGCCTAGATGAAGTGGAGTGATGAGTTGGAAGGTTGGGGCATGAACCAAATAGGTGGAAATGAGGCAATTCAGCCCCTCTAGATGAAATGTGCCCCTCCTCTAGTCAACTTGTTGAGTGGGGCCCCAAAACATGTGCAATCTTCTCTCAAAATGATGATATATAATCCTTGTCATATTTGAACCCACTAAGCCAAATCAGACACAAGGTCTTCATTTTATTGGTTGAATTTTCACTCATCCATACTTAAGTAGATGAGACCATAGAATGTCTGATTAATAATTGTCTATTATCCAATTTTGATGAAACCATGATAAATATGTTGGAGATGTGCCTTTGATGATGTCCATGATATGTTTGAAGAACATACCAATCAATGCCATGCCAAAATCTAATTTGAATGTGTCATTTACAATCTGATCTAAATTATTAAAACTAGTCTTAGGTTTTTAATTTGAAACTTAGGAAAATACATTAATTTTTGCATGTTAGTCCATCTATGCTTGAAACCACATTTGTAAGAATAAAATTTGCTTCCGAATTATTTAATGAGTTGAAGGGTGATGATAAGAGTGTAGTGATCTGTTGGCTGGTCCTATTGACCAAGTCAAACTTTTGAAAAAATCAACTTTAGTCAAAGTTGGAAAACTTGTCCAATAAATGTATGGACCTTTGTGTGCCTTTGGAAGGAGGATTTGTCATCTTATATCCCTTGAAATGATGAATTATTTGAATTATAAGTTTAAATACAATGATTCTTCATATGACTCATCATATAGCATTCAAACACAGAAGATGCTACATAAATTTCATGAGTGTGAGGTTAGTGTTTTATTAACATATCAAAATCAAATCAACATCTAAACCTTTACAAGGATTAATTCTCATTTGGTTGAAGTGGATGGGTAGTCTAAGTGGGTATCTAAGTGAGGACTACCCAAGGTTGATTGAATGACTCAAGATAAGGAGAAAATGAAATCTTTGTGACCTTTACCAATGGTATAGACAATAGGGAAAGTGCCTTGGGAAATGGATGTTGTGTAATTAGATACTTCTCCCTTTGACCCTAGCAAGCCTCCCTCCTTTTTTTTTTCTTTAGTTCTTTTTCTTTTTGCACTTTCTTTTTTCATTTTATTTTGTTTTTTTCTCTTTTTTTCTCTTTTCTTTGGACAACAGTTGAAAGGAATTGTCCCTGCATACCTTTTGGTTACTATTGATAACACGGCCTTAGCTTCGCTACTAGTGACTGTCCATAGGCTTGACAGAGTTTCCACAGTGATGCTTGGTGAGAGCAAATATGCTTAACCTCTTAATTCAAGGAGTACTTTCCCTTCCAACCATTAACTATTTTATTTTCATGATACATAACATAGGGATACTTGTTTTGGATCTAGGGATAACATTGTTCAATGGTAACTCTTCATGTTTAGTAGTAGTTAGCCCTAGGGTTTTACAAGTGAGCCTCATGAACCATCATGGGATTCATCACAACACAAGTAAGTTTGAGACATAGGGATGTAGGGAGGCATTCATGGTAAAGGGCACACAAAGGAGGAAGTCAAAAGTCAATCTATGATTCCTCAAGCCAATGGGTTTTCAAGACAAAGTGGAGTGGTATGGTGATGAAGGTAAGGATAAGTGTGGAGCCAAAGAAGAGTTATAATCCTTGCAAAGACCATGAACTATTAGATAACTGTGTGTACAAAAAACAATAATCTCTACTCAGTAATAGCCTATGGAACAATTCTACTAGCCATGCTTATTAGAATCAATCATTGTGAAGTAACATGCAACATCCTAAAACATCATCAATCCAAGGCATAATCCATAGAATCAATCCAAAGGCATGATGTGGCATCACATGAGTACATAACATTGAAGAAATTTGATAAACAATCACAAAACCTTATATAGGACTTTTATCAAACACTTGACTGCAAATCTGATTTATGTGACTTGTCTGAACTTAAAATTCATAAAATGAATTTGTCTGATAGTTTTAGGTATAAACACCAATGCACTCAACTTCAATATGAAGAAAAATGTATCAAAATAGAAATTTAGGGCCAAGCCTAGGGAAAAACCTCACCAGAGGAAAACCTAGAGAAATAATTATATTTATGAGAGAAATCAGAAATTCAACAACTCAGAATTCCTTCAGCATCAAAATAATTTCAGAACCCTCTTCTGTAAATCTGCATTGAAGAACGTGCCAAAAAAATACTCATAGTCAACCCACATGTGCAAACTGTACACAACAGTTTTCTCGAAATTCGTGCCAAGTACGTACTGTGCCCAGCATTAAATGCAGAAATTCTGTCTCGAAATTCACGCTTGCAATTTGTCTCGATTTCTATGCATGTACGGTCTGCAATAATGACTACGAATTTTGGCTGTATGGTCCAATGATGCTATAGATGTCTCGATTTCTCTCTCTTGTCTTCTTCTACTTCTGATGTGATGTCTCTCTTTTCCCTGGACATTCTTTTATACTTTATTTCACCCAAAATAACCCTAACTAACTCAACCAACTTAATCAAAGGATGAGATTAACTTTATCTTAGGGCTCTCATTTAATGCACATATTCACTTTATTAAATACCATAAATGCACTTTTTGGGTCCCACAACTTAAAGTCACTTTAAGTTTATTAAAATAAAAAAGTCACTTTAATAATATAAAAACACACTTTACATTAAAAAGTTAACTAGGAAAAATACAATTTATGTCCCCCCATGTGACATCAAAATCATGGGGAAGGACTAACTAAGTTATAAGAACTAACAAACATGGCATCATCTCAAGGCATAATGTGCATCAACTACTAGCATCTCATCATTGATCACATATGTATGCACTGAACTTTGAATCTCAGCCTAATCTCAAAAGCAAAAATATGGGAAAAAATCTCCATACACAAAATGGTATAATAGAGCCATATTTTGGCAAGGGAACACTGCCCACCAACATCCTACCCCAAGGCCGTTGAAGTACCACCCATCCTCGTACCTTGAAAAATAGGGGATGCAATAGAACGTCCTTGGCTCACTGTCTCGCTAGGCTTGAGTCTACAACACGAACAATCTTGGATAAGGTGATATTGCGCTTGACATGCAAAGCATGTATTAGATAAATTAAGGTATTGTTCTTTTGTTGTCAAACCATATCAATGGTGCACACTAAAAAGACAAGAGAAAGCTTCCACTTCAAGTCCAACTCCACACATACGCTCACATTTTCATGGAAGGAATTGTGTAAATAATCTAGGATGAGAACCTCGTCAAAACTGTGAGCAAACAAATAGACAAAAATGCACACGTTTGCAAGTAAGGCCGAAAGTTCCAACAAAATTGGATATTGATCTTGACAATGATTATCGAGGTTGCTATTTTCCCTCCAATGTTGGACATATGCAAGAGAGTGAACAATGTTCCAAGTACGAAACAAAAATTCACATGGCAAGTTGCAACATCAAAATTGAACAAGAGAAAAATATATATTTCGACCACAATTCTCAATTAGAGTTCATAGAAATCCCATTTTCCTCCTAGTTTAGAACACCAACAATTAGATTTGACATTTTGCACAAGACAATATCACTCCTCTAGTTTCCAAGTTCATGTGCCCCTTAAGTATTACTTGTCGTTAGCAAGGAAGAAATTGAAATGATTTGGGTCCATAGTTTGCGTGTTAACATTATCCACTGAAGGTTGAGAGGGAAGATCAATATGAGATCTCCCACCCTATTGATCTGTACTAGCTCTAACCTTCTTTATCAAACTAGAGTTCTTTGTTCCCATCACCAATTACATATAATCGCCAGAGAGGGATCTCTTCATGACAAAGTAACCCCTAGATCTTCCTACAAGGGGGTTGCTCCTTCAATACATAGATGCTCCACCACTAAATTGAACTAGTCACCAGCCCACCACTACTTACGCTCACTCTGTCTGAACTTAAGCCCACAACAACCTCCTCCATGGAGGCTACATTCCCCATTGAAGGAAGGGGAAACCCCAAATTGCATAAACTTGACGTTTAATGATCTTATCATTGCATGCACAAATCCATCACTATCTGAACAACTGAGGGCGATGTACTCCAAAGGAAATTGATCCCATGGATTACTTCACCTCTGGTATACATTCTCTCCACTCGTAGCAAAACCTCGTGATCTTCCCCTGTGAAAAACCTGCCCCTCATCTCCATTAGCATGCCCTAGCTTCCCAACCATATTGTTTTCCTACCTATTGATGTCAAATTGCTTCCCATCAGCCATATGTCCAGCAGCCATACGGCTTCCCTCTACCACATGCATAACCATACCAGCACGTTGTCCTTGCATGACCATCCCATTGTGAGCCCTTGCTCCCTGTTCACCATGCTTTCCCATCGTGCCTCAAATCTATAGGGACTCAATATCCTGCCACTATTCACACAAATGATAATTAAAAATAATTAATGTGTCTGTCATCGGCAATCACTCCATCAACAAGTTTGATAGAAAAAAGTACATCCGTAATGAAACTCAGCTCTTGGGACGTTTGCACAAATGATATCTTAAAATATTTAATGTGCTTGTCATCACTTCATCACCATGTTTGGTAGAAAAAAATTTATATCCGTAAAGAAACTCAGATTTCTGTATCAAAGTGGATTATGAGAATTTGGCTTCACTTCAATATTATGAATATACAACTGCACATTGTTCCATTCGTTCGTTAGTATTAAAAAAAATGAGATCAGCCATGAAGCCATGAATAAACAGGGCTGAGAGTAAGAAATGTAACCTAATTGCCAAAATAGATAAAAGAGCATAGTTTATTCTCTATAATAAATAAAGCAGCAGTGAATAACGTCAAGAAAGTTTAAAGTTCTTTAAACTTTACTGTTCATCATAAGCAGCTATTGTGTTCTAACGAATTTCAAAATCTGCTCCAATGGGCAAGTGATCACTGGGATGATTTTCATTTGGCAATCCACCAAGAATGTCAGGGGATTCTACAGACGGCAGTTTGAGAAAGCTGACAGGCTGCATGTGCTCAGAACTCGAGAAAAAAATATAATCAAGTGTTCCAGTGAATCCAGGTGTGTAATTTGTAAATGGAGGCTCTCCTCCAATAAATGAATAAAGACTATGTAATGCTATTGGGCTCTGTTCAGATGCTTCTGGCTCATTGCCAATGTAAGAATATCCTTTCCTCGATTGTGAAATCCCTGATGTAAGGTATTGATACACCTGAAATAAAATTTTGGTTAGTAAAAGGAAAACATGCAATATGAATTACCAACAGATAAGTTCTCTACTGACAATACAATCATGATTGGAAAAAGACAATAAAACAATGTTATTTGGAGAACAGATAAATCTAAGAACAATACATCATGATGAGAAACTAATCACTTCACAATGGTCCTTGATGACAATCCTAAATGTTGAAGCAAATCAGAAAGACAGCTAAGGCATGAGGATGAAATGCGCTTGATCAAAGAATGTGACAGTTCCTATTTCTTAGCATATTACATTTGTATCTTTAACAGTGCAAAAGCTTTTGCAAGGGCTGAATAAGACCTTGTATACAATGCCTAAATTTATCTAAATGGCAGTACAGTACGATCAATGATCATGCACAGTGAAAAGTTTAGCTATATGTAAAATGATGGAAAGATACCTCATCTCCAGGAGTAGAATTGAAGTCACCTGCAACAATGACTAGAGGGTTACAACTGAATCTTTCTGAGACTCTGTTCTTAAATCTGGTAAGACGTAATAGAAGATACTTTGCTTGTGCAAGCTTTACATCTGCCCATGCAGGATTCCTGAGATAAATGATAAATATTTCTAATGTTATTAGGGAGGTAGTGAGTTCTAATTACATTCTAAGAGAGAAAATTTAACAGCCACTTCCATATTACTTTACAAGCAACTAGATAGTCTGAAGGTGTATCTGCTTCAACATGTTTGTTCTATCTTTATCATGCAACAAAAATGCTTTGAATTAGAAGCCTACCAGTAAATGTGTGTGTTTGCGAGAACAATCATGTGGTGTGGAGGATCTAGAAGTTTGAATGCTGCTAACAGTCCAACACAATCTCGCTTCAATCTCACCTTAGGGTCCTCTGGATCTCCTGTGTCATCCAGTAAATCAGTTTGTGGGGATTCTGGAAATGCAAATTCTTTGATGTCATACTACGTTTTGTCCCAAACAGAATCCACAAGAGTGAATAAGGTCAAATGTCAGTGTAAACATTCATAAAAACCAGGGAAGAGTTACTATGTATTTTTTGGCATCTCATGGCTACTAGTATTGATATAAATTTATCATAAAACATCTATCCATTAACAGCCAGCCATTGTAAGGTACAGAAAACATTGAATCATGACTAAGGCCCCTTTTTTAAGACACCTAGAGATACTATTATTTCTTGTTATGCAAAAAAAAAAAGCTGAAATTTTAATTGGCAGTGTACCTCTGCTGTTATTAGAACTTAAGTTTTCTTCGTCTTTCAACTTGTCTGAATTTTCTGGACCTTCATCGGCAGGTACAAGGTCATTGTAATTAATGGCCTCTTCTAAAATTAGCTCTGCTCTGCAAAACCTCAACAGCAGATACAAACCAAAATACAATTCACTTAAAGCATCGACTGATTCAATGATTTGACTGTACCAGCTATAGTAAGAGAATCTGTAAATTTTATAGCATGTTACAACTTAAATGAATTCACACAAGGATCACTGTTGCATTTCACTCACTTGAAATTCCATGACAACAAATAAAGAACGTCTATACTTTTTGTATTAGAAAGAGTAATGCAATTGCATCCTGTGTTAAAGGTCCATTTACCGCTCACGCTTGTAAAAGATGCCACAACCATCACGCTTGCATCCACCTCGTTGGATATATACACTTGAGTACCCTTGCATGTCCATGTTTCCTTTGTAAAATGTTTCAAATTCATCTAATTCCTGAAAAGTAATCCACTTTCAATGAGTGTGAATTTTCATTAACTAAGTAAATACAAAATCACCAGTTGAAGGAGGGAAGTCTGAAAAGTACTGTCAATAGTCAAGAATATAATGTATAGAATGCACCTTACTGAATAGTGAGACATCATTTACACGGAGACACTGCTGACATATTTTATAATTTGAAACAGTATAAACTGAACAATCAATTTTCTATAAATCATACAATCAGCCAAGTAAACTTTCACCCAAAATAAGGTTTGTTTAAAGGATGATAAGAATCATAAGATATGATGGATCTGTCAACACTGAAATTGCCCATTAATTTTCTATGTGAATGATCGAGTATGCTCATGACTACATCTATTTCTTCCAGAAGTTTGAGATCATGCCAATTTATCTTTTCAGAGATTTTCAGAATGACATGGGGGACACGTTATCCAGTGCTTTTGCAAAAGACTGCAGTTCTAACTCTGGCAGGTTTCCCATGCATATATGTTAGATGCCAACACTTGTAGCATGCATGGGTGGGTGGTTGTTTCAAAAGGGTACATTCTCATTTTGAGAATTGCTATTTTGGGAAAATTCATATTATATAAATGTCCGGCATTTAGCAATTAGTTATAGTTTTCACTACCCATCTAATGATTTTCCAAAAGGGTATTCTTCTATTTTTACTAATTTCTATTCTTGGAGACTGGCCATGCTTTGGATACCTTTTTCAGAGACACGCATGAGTGTGAATTTTCATGACCATCAGGGAAAGTTTACTTTTAGATGCAGTTCCTATTTCTAGAGACTGATTATTTTGGATGCATGAGGGTGCTTAGTGGTTGTTGTTGCCGCTTAATACACACCTCCAAATGTGGAGAAGTCTCCAACCCACTCAGTGTGTCATTGGGGGAAAGCTACGAGTTGAGGACCGAATGTCACCTCGATTCCCAACTCCTCTGTTTAGGCCCAACTCCTAAAAGAGCCAATGGGGGGTAGTCCCTATTTACTAAGTTTTAAAAGATTTTATTTGGATTGATTTAGGAGTTAAATTTTAATTAAATTGTCTATGCGGTTGAATGACAAGCAATCATGCAATATGCAACAAATATTAATGACAGTAAAACATTACTAAAAATACACTTAGCAAAGAATTCTAGAATAATGAAACAATCAATTTAATGACTATACCAGTACCTTATCTATTGGGATTTAAATAATTACAATCAACCAATGCTTGTTTAACGAAAATAAATTTACAAGATTTACAAAAGAATTGCAATAATTTACTTCTAGATTTCAAAACAAAAAATGAAAATAACTTGCTTGAAATTATAACTTGACTTGTAATGAAATGGACTTGAAACTTGAAATAACTTGCTTGGAAGTAAAAAAACCTGAATAAAATGCTTTGAAAGTAAATGTGAAATGACAAGTGATCAAAATGTTTTGCAAGTGGTCCTGTAAATTTTAATTTATTTTAAGTCTCACTTTGGCTTAGGGGATTTAGTGTTTGAGGCTAAAAGTATGATCTACCTAATGTGACTACCTCTAACCCCTATCATTTGATTGAGAGAAAATGTTTGGTGCTCAACAAGAGAACATAAAGTTCCCTTCTAGGTCCACAAATCAGTTGCAAAGACTAGCCGGGTGCTCAACAGGAGGACAAAAAGTGCCACAAGACTCCCTTGAGCCTCTACCCCTCTAGCTCCACACACTAATCCTTATTTTCTCAATTTATCAATAAGTTGTTAAAGTTCCTAATTATTTTAGCCGACTCAAACTTTTGCCATTTTTTGTCCCCCAAGATTGGATGAACCAACAAGGGGAGGGAATACGGGGCAAAAGTAGGGCAAGGTTTATTATTTAACAAAGAACGAAGATTGTTACTCAAAATAAAACTAAACTAGCTAGCACAATTTTGCAGGAGGGAAAAGCCACTTCACATGCAAGGTGTGGGAAACAATTTAAAATTATAAAGAAATAAATAAAATGTGAACTAGCCCCACACCCCCCTTCCGAGAGGTAGAGGTGGGGCAAAACAAAATGAAGCAAATGCTAAAAAAAGAAAGTAAACTAAATCCTATCCCGTCCTCTTTTGCAATGCAAGGGTGGGAAAACCCAACCTCCTTTGCATGCAATGGGTGGCTGAAATAGGAAATGAAAGAATGAAATAAACTGCTCATCTAGCCACACAACACTCTTTCCGAAAAAGAGAGGTGGGGCAAAAACTAATCTTACAGAAACAAAGAATGAAACTAAGTCCCAGCCCTTCTTCTTTTGATATGCAAGGGTGGGAAAACCCAATTTCCTTTGCATGCAATGAGTGGCTGAAAACTTGAGAAATAAATTTAACTTGGAAATACAAGAAGCTTAGGCCCAAGAGACTCTCTTGGCTTTTACAAAAGAGGGAACAATTTTCAGCAAAGAATTAGAGAGTAGAGAAGTAGGAAGAGTGGGGTTTAGGTCCCTTTTTGCAAAGGACTTGAAGTGAAACCTTTAGGATTCCCTTTGCACCTTGTTTTGGCCAAATTTGGGAAAAGTTTCCCCTTGTACGGTTAAAAACATGCCAAAAAAACAAGAAGTAAAATAATAATAGAAATTGTCCAAAATCACTTTGGGACACTATTGGTGTTAAAGGGTAAAACTATGAGAAAAATTTCTGAAATTAAAGATAAATAACTAGCCTCAAATGGAACTTGTAAATGGATGAGATAACTAGCTTTAAGATGTACAAATAAGAAATGGAATTTAAATGCAGAAATTTTCAAAGAAGGGGAAGAAAATGTGCTCTTTTCTCTTCAAATGGTTGAAGAAGTGGGGTATCCAACCAAGGAATTCTACTCCCCAACTTGGGAAACCTGCAGCTTGAAAGATTTGCTACACAAGCCAAGAAAGGTGAGTTCCAACCAAAACGACTTGAGAAATCACACTATTCAACCGAGAAATGTATGAACTTCCCAAATGCAAAGGGAAAACTCATAAAATCTATATAAAAAATGCAATAGATCTCACCAAAGCAAAGAAGTTTGTTTCCTTGGCCTCCAATGGCATATGCAAGCAAAGTAAAATGGGCGCAAGCTATCCACAATGAGCAATGCACAAGATCTCCTCCAAAGATTTTTTCTTATTAAAAAAAATAGCTGGAAATTACAATGGCTCACTTCTCTTAGAAAATATATGAGCAAGAGAAAATTGGAGAATGAGAGCTTGAGAGGGTAGAAAGATTGTAACCAAAGTGAGGAGGAGAGGCCTCCTTTTAAAAGAAAAGAGAGGGAGAGAGGCCCCCTCTCAATGTGATACTTGTCTCACATGCACAAGATCAAGTGGGGTGCCCCCATGAGAGAAAAGACACTCCACATAAGATAAAGGTGAACAATGGGTAGAATGGGGTCTTGGGGGGTGTTTTTTAACTTGCCTTGGTCCCCCCTAGGCTTAGACATAAAAATTTCCCTCAAAAACATTTGAATTTTGACTTAAGCAATTTTCAACATTTTTAATTAAATCAAATTTTCTGTTGAGAACTGATTGACTTAGGAAAACTTGACCATAACCCTATCAAAACTTAATGACTTGACTCAAAACTTGGTCCAAGGGTGTAGTGGGTCTCATGCCATTTATTTTGAGTACCCATACCTGTATTTATGGGCACTAAGAGCCACTTATGCCTCTTTTATAATACAACATTTTATGTTGAGGGACATTTTTTAATTACAAAAAATTAAAAAACACTATGAAAAACTTAATGAAATGCCACGAGATCTAGATAATGTTTAGCGTTGTAATATGCAACCTCATATAGATTAATCACCACATGGGCTCGAGCATTAGAATGTTTTTCACCACTTTGGAGAAATTTTGAGTAAATACTCAAATAATTAAAGTTGCTAAAGAGAAAATTTAATTATCCAAGGAAAAAAACACGTGATGAAAGGACTTCCCTAATGATAAAGTCTTAGCTAACTAAGTTTTACAGAAATTTGACCATCACGCTAGCATATCCTTAAAAAATCCCCCACAGGGATGCGGCAATTTCATAGAGAAGAAGAAGAGAAAGGGTGGCAAAAATGCCTTACTGAGTTTTTTGGAGCTTGAAAAATTTGTAAGGTACACCCATTCATCTTCATATTACATGGTACATGGTTGCCCACCTAGTTGGATAAGTGGACAACAGTTGTGATTTTCTCTTCTTGGAATTCATGCTGAACTATTTTTAGTTCATGTTATTTTAGGGAGGAAAGAGGATGCATTAGATGAAAGAGTTGGACACGTGAAGCAACTGCAAGTTGTATGTTTGGTAATGGTAGGTTCCCAACTTGAGACTTCTACCTTCATCTTTATGTTATCTAGTTTGACCCCTATTCTGGGAAAATTTGGTTGTTGCATCTGAAGAAAGGAGAAGTGCTTTGCAGAGGTTTATTTTGAGCAACATTTATCTATTTTGAGCTAAGGGTGAGAGATCCACTTGGGGGTTATTTTGGTGCACCTTATCCATCATGAATCTATCTTATTCATGGTAGGAGGAGGGCACATCACTTGAGACTATTCCAGGCAGCTCTTATCATTATTTCTGGCAGAGATAATGATTCATGATGTATATTTTGATGCTTTGTGGCTTCTATTTCCAACAAAAATGTCACACTGTGCTTGGAGATAATTCTTGACAGGTTCTGAAGGTCATTCTTGGAAGATTCGTCTTCTATCTTGTAGTTGACTAGTGTACCCTCCCTCTTAGACTTTCATGTAGCAGTTGCAGGCATACAAGTGTGTACTACTCAAAGCTTTTGGTTGACTTTGAGACGAACTCTGCATGCGTTGAAAAGTCTCTAATTGTCTTGACTTTTCCATCTTTGGGTGAGGATTGGACCCCATGAAGCAAGGTGCTCTCTCCTATTACGATCTAGCATGGTTTTAGGGTTTCTATTCTTGGTTTTGAGATATTCTTGGATACCTGCTTTGTATTGATCCATTCTCAATCTATAAGAGATGGAAAATTCATTGAGATAGGTTGACCAGTAATTCTCTACTCTCGCACTCCCATTCTTCACTTTTTTAGTCCTTTCATGTCAGAACTTTGAGTGAGTTCATGGTTTAGTATTGAAATAGCTCCCATAGTATTCATGTGACTTTATCTTCAAGCATTGTAAGGGTAAAGTGCTTGCATAGAGACTTTATGCCCCCTTGACTCCTTCAGATTGTCAATCTGATATTCTCAAATCAAATATTTACAAGTATGAAATAAAGGAAAAACTCTTTGGGCGGCTAACTCGTTGTTATGGATGAATTTAATGGTTTGACGTGAAACTTTCTAAATTGATGAGCTTGAAGTAACACTGTTGAATTGAATTAATTTCATATTGAGAGAGAAACCCTACTAATTTGACAACAACCCATATATTTGATAGCAATTCAGAGCGTGTTACCCCCATCTTTGCATGGGTTTCCAGAAGTGATTTTTATCACATTTTCAACAGGAGTTACAGATTGATGGAGCTTTGGGATGGTCTATGTTCCTTCATGATGGATTTTTATTGTGATGATGCCCTAATGTTGATGATGTGCTAACATACAGATGTTCATGATGTTTATGTGCTAACTGTTTTTCATGTTGATTTTCAGTCAAACTCACGATTTTAAGGTTTAAATCACGACTCCTGTTACAGGGGTTGATATTGCTATGGTGACCTTTGAAGGCCTAGCTTAGTGGAGCGTGTTGCCCTCTATTCTGCACCTGGGAAACATAAGAAAAATATTAACTCACTTGGTGCAGCCTTGGGGCAAGTTCAGGTTGGGTGCAACTATCACCACAACACTCAACCTCTCTGTTTGGGCCAACTCCTAAACTAGACCCTAATAACATAATCTAAGGATGAGTAAGTTATAGGAGTTTAATGAAATTGCATCCAACCACTTCGGAAATAAAGTACATAAAGCAAATCTATTCTAGATATAGCAATGGGAGAATAGCTTAGATCTACAACTTCACAAGTACATAAGATTTGTTGCAAGTAATATATTCATATAGACCAGTGGCTTAATTTTAAACAAATCTATGTTACTTAAGATAACCAAATGACAAGAGGTATTGAGATCTGTAACGCCAAGAACTGCATATATAAACTTTAAATCATAAGATTATTTGCATGCAAATACTTGAAAATGAAATTGAGATATTGTCAAGTAAAATAAGTGTTTTGTTTTCTTTTAGCTAATTAGATTGTAGATGATGAAAGTCCTAAACTAGATTTAGTTAGTGTCCGTCAGGTTGATGAACAATAAAGAACAAATGCTAACCTAGGAAAGTAAAATACAAATTAGTAAGCTAAGCTAGAAAAATGCAAATTAGTAGTCAGTCCTAATCTAAAATATTTAATCTAGTGAAGTGACATCCATTTATGATGGACTAATAATTATAAGTTCTAGATGTTCTAAATCCAAATAAAGCAAAAGCTAATTGTAAAAGAAACCAAACCATGAAGACAAACCACTACGCAACTAAGTCAAGGGAGCAGGGGGATGTGAGGGACTAGTGGCTTGACCATCACTATTCTGAGCTTATTACAGAGCTTTGGACATCCTTTAGAAATGCTTACTGTTAGTCATTAACAGCCAAAAGTCAAGCTCACAAACCTCGTGGAAGGCATTGACAAAATTTAAGAGAAAAGCCTCGAAAAATGAACAAAAATGTGACAATGCTTTTGGATGATCAAGGTTGCTCTTTGAGACTGCCTTAGGACTGTTCAAAACCTGCAAACTAAGGCTGTAAAACAACAACAAATGAGTGTGTGAAGGACTGCCACCTAGCTTCCTCTTCACATGCAAGATTGCTATTTGTAAATCTGCCATCTTGATGGGATATTAGTAGAGCTTTGTAGCAGATTCATAACCGTTCAAAATAGATAAATCTGAACTTTTAAAGTGTTAAGGTATGTGAAGAACAAACAGATTTATCTCGGCATATCTAAAAGTGCTTAGTTTTCAGTCAATTTTTTCAAGAGTTTAATGCTTGAAAAGAGTTGGAAGGTTGAGAGAGAGAGAGAGAAGAAGAAAGCCAAGAGAGGGCAATGGAGTCAATCTCAGGAGCAACTTCAGAGGCCTTTCATTCTCTTGCTTGTGGCTAGTATGCAAGGCTTCCAACAAGAAATGGCTATCCCTTCTATCGCCCCATCTATCATTGAAGGCTTCAATGATTTCTTTGAGAGTTTTGAACTTATTCTCATTCTGCTCTTCAAACCATTCCATGGCATCATCTTTCAAAGACAAAACAAACAGCCTCATCTTAACATCCTCATAGTTACTAGCATTACACCACTTGGCAATGCACTGGTTGAACTTGGTGATGTGAGACTTGGCACTGATGGCATTATTACCTTGAAAGGAAGGTAACTTTTCTATAGCTTTATCTGGCAAAGCATGAGGATAACCAATGATGTTAGAGAAATCACATGGCTTGCATAGATCATCCATTGGTGAGGGCTGGTTGTTTTGGGCAAACAATCAATGGATATCAGAGATAGCCTCTTCTCCAAGAGTTGCAAAGAGTCTATGGGGAGCAAGTCTATTCAACCTCCTCCTATATACCCTTTCAGGCTCGGAGAGGGAGTTGAGTAGACCACCTAAATGGCTCCGGGTAGAATACCTCACTATATTTTGAAGTGGAGTCACCACTTGGAGAAAAAGATAGCTCTAATATGAGTAAATAAATTATTAAAATTTAATTAAAGAATCTTATTAATAGTTTAAAGAATTAAAGAATTCAAAAACCAGAAATTAATTAATTAAGTCAGACCAAGGACAAATGACTTGTCCCCGGCAACGACGCCAAAGATGTTGCCGCCTAATACACACTTTAGAACACAGGGAAGTCAATAACCTGCTTTGTGTGTCCTTGGGGGCAAGTTAGAGCTGGGGATCACTGTCACCACAGTCTACCAACTCCTCCATTTAGGCCAAATCCCAACAGAGCCAAGGGGGGTAGTCCCTACAGAATAATATTCCTAAGTTTATTAACTATTAGTTAAAGGGATCTTTTATTAAAGTTGTAAGGCTAAGACTTTATACTATCTAAGGAATGACAAGCAACATGCAAATGCAAAGATTCTCTTTTAATGACAAGCAGACCTTGAGATAAAGAAAGACTAGTGCCTATTAACAAATGGAGTCAAGTAAATGAGTTACAGCTTCACAACAACTAAACTAGATTGATTTAGCCACAGTTTAAGTGTTGTCTAAACTAAACAAGATTACAATATAGGTAGAATTATACAATATGAACAATATTTCACAGTTAAATCAAATGCTTATAGACAAACGAATAAATGGAACAACTATTAACAATTATTCAAAATGCTTGAAGAAAATGAATCAAATTGTGTATACTAGATCTACAAGTTATTAATAGTGTGATTATTACCCAATAGATTTAAAGATTCCACCCAATGAGATTAGATGCTTGAAAGAAGGTGCTTGCAGTAAACTGAAATGTGAAAGTGCTTGTGAAACAAAGCCTTGAACAATAAGGCAAGTAATTGAAAATTGCTTGGAAAAGGAAAACTTGAACAACAAGGCAACTTGAACCTAAAACTAAGTAAATGTTGGTGGGACGTTTTGCAATGTCTCTTGGTTCCTTTTAGGTAAATTTTATTGAAGTTGAAGTCTTGGATTAAGTTTTAGATCCGGTGGTGTGACTACCCCAAATTCGTATCCTTCAAGTCAAAGAGGGAGTGTTGGGCTCTCAACAAAGTGGAAACAAGTCCACCTGTAGATCCACAGGTCAAACCCCAGGTGCCCGGTGCTCATCAAGGAGGACGCGAACGCCGTGAGACCCCCAACAGTCTCTCACTCCTCGTAGCTTCCAAAGTCACCCGTTTTTAGTTGAAGAGAAAAATAATGAAGTGGATTCCTATTACTAAAACTTATTTAACCACCCGTCGTTTTTCAGAAGACCCCAGAGGGCGATGACCGAGTAGAGGAGGAGTGGCCAACTAAGTTGGTAAATTTCCAACTTGTAAAAGCAAGTACAAAAGTAAATTACAGATTGACTTACAGTAAATAAAGTGCAGCAAGTAAATTACAATTTAAACAATCAACAGAGTCAACCTATGCTTTATCCCTTATGGGAGGTGCTGGTACTTGATCTCTGGACAATAGAATAAATTTGCTTTGCAGAAACTTAAAGATTTGCAGGAAAGAAATGTGAGCTAATTAGATTTCCTAAAGCCCCTAAGCCTTTCTTCTTTTCATACCCTTGATCCGAGTTCCCTAAAGGGAGATAACGGAGGGCAGAGGATACATGGACAGTTTAGGTTGTATATTCCTTTAAAATAATAAAACTAGATGACAGAAAGCAAAAATCTAACTAAATGCTTTGCTTGGAAAAGAAATGCCTGAAAAGTAAACTAATCTAAACCAAATATACTAACCACACATCAATCTCCCTAAAGGAGAAGGTGGGTAAAAAAAAAAACTGGAAAAATATTAGATCTACTTGAAAATGAAAGCACAACTAGTGATCTACTTCCTACCTAATTACAATATGATTACAAATTACTTTGAAATCCTTTAAAGAATACCCACGAGGAGACTCTCCCGAGGCTTACAAAATAATAAAGAAAAAATGAGAAAAGATGAGGGTTTGAACCCCTTTTGAAGTGGCTGAAAATTGAGGCGTTTTGGTCCGATTTGGGTAGCGTTTCCTGTGTAAAATCTGCTAAAACCAACAAGGAAAAGGTTGTTGGAAAGTGACAGAAAAATCCAACAAACTAGTTAAAATGTTAGTACCCAAAAAACTAGAAACTAAGGCAAAAATCTAGGTGAAAAAATGTCTGGAAAAAAGAAGTTTAGAGCGCTGCAAAATGCATTTCGAGCCACCTAAAACCCTGCAAAATATAAGATTTATGATTGATAAATATAGATTTAGTGCTTAGCCTTGGAGGCCCTCCTTCAAACCCTCGGATCTGCAAAACAAAATGTGAGAAAAATCTACAAAATATAAGCAAGAGGTGAGTAGCCAAAATGGATCTACAAAAACCTTTGTAGATCTAAAATAAACTACTCACAAACAATAGCAAATAACCAATTACTATCAAGTCCCCTTTGCAAAAACATTTGCAAGAGGCATCTATGCATGTAAAAATAAATAAATCTCACAAAAAATTAAATATTTTACCTCAAGCTTGAAGAGAAGAGACCAAACACCCCAAAAAGATAGAGATTCTCCAAAGATTTTCTTCTATTAGGCCCAACTAGGGCAAGATTCAATACAATGAGAGCCTCTAGGGCTTGAGCAAAGCTTGAGAGAAATGTGAGAGAAGAAGAAGAGAGAATTTGGTAGCATAACCTTAGCATGAGAAAATTGTGTGGAGTGAGGGAGAGGAGCCCTCCTTTTATAGTTGAAGAGGCCCCAAACCCACTCCTAAATCAAGGGTCCAAAACATAGATCTAAACTCTAGCTCTCCTCCACCCTTAGATCTAGGTTTGTTGACTTTGCAAGCCATCCACCAATCAAAAGCAAGAGCGCCACTTCAAATCAATGGTCAAAAAGATAGATTCATGTCACAATGAAGCTTAACCCTTAGATCTAGGGTTTCCATGACTCAAGTGGGGCCTCTTTTGACTCAAATTTTGATTTTAATATTTTTAATTTTCATCTTTAATTTTTAATTTTTAATCTATTATTTTATCAAGAGGGGCGCCCCACTTAGGAGATCTTCAAAAATTTATTTTGACCATGGGAAGGGATTATTTAAATAAAAATTGACTATGCTTAGCCACCCCTCAAACTTAATTACCATGGCCTTATTTGATTTTTTCCTTCAAAATCAAATAATTTAATTTTTCACCTTGAGAAATTAAATTAATTTCCTAGGAAAAAATACCTTGTCTTAACCAAAATTGGTCTAACTTCCTAACCCCTTGTCAGAATGACATGGTACTTGAACCAATGGCTTAGGGGGTGTCATAGCATTTTCATTTGCATTAATAGCCCCTATTACAAAAAGCCAAGGTTCAAGAGATTACATTATTACATTTCAAAACTCAATTAATTAACCACCAAATGGTAAAGTTAATTAATTAGGAAAAAATAAAAAATTAGAATTAAAATCCTAATGAAATTCCGCAAGACTACAAGATATGGCTAGCATGGTCATGGAAAACAACTTGAAACCTTAGCCACCTCATGGGCTTGATTATTAGAATGACAATTCAACACTTTGGAGGATTGGTGAGTGAACAACCCAACCAATTAAAATTGTTAAATGACAAAATCAACTGGAAGGGGAAAAAAACACTCGGTGAAGGGGACTTCCCTAATAATAAAGTCCATGGTGACATCCTTAGAGGAATGAGGGAGCGGACATTTTGTGTACAAAAGGGGCAAAATTGCTCTGCTAAGTGAAAAATCCCTAGGATTTTTTCAAGGTGCAAATTGTACAATATGTACATCTGCAATGTACATGATGTTGCCACCTAGTTGATATAGGTGGGCAACAAGAGACAAAGAGGGGACAAATAGGGATTGATTGAGACCAAATCCAATAAAAAATGACACCTCACTCAAGGGGGGGAAATTATGTAATATTCTCTTTTACCAACCTCCTAAAATCATTCAAATTTGTCTCGAACATGCAAAAATTATGGGATTTTGTCTCTGTTATCATGGATCTTATAGTTGCCCCGTAGAGTAATCCTATACAGGATGGCAAAGGGGACAGGAAACTAAATCCGCGAACTACAAAAACCCTAACCCCCCAAAAATGGATGGTTGTCACGCCAGTTAGGATTTCCTTCGATTTATGCCACTAAAGAAGCCAAAGTGATAATGAGGAGACCCAGACCTGTCTTGAAAGGACAGACCTAAAGAAAATCACCAAATCAAATCTTGATGGAGAATACGTAAGGTGAATGCTTGAAACACTAGATTTAAGGGATAAGCCACAAATTAAGGAGTGCTCGAGTAGAGGTGGTTAAAGATGTTGGTAATGTTACTCAGGTAAGATTATACAGTGACTTATGGAAATTGGAAACGAATTTAGGATTAGTGTGTTGGTTCAAATGATCAAACCCGAGACCCTAGGGGGATTTAAGCAAGAATATGGAGAATTCCCAAGATGAGGTTGATACGAAGAATTAAGGATTTCAACACACTTACTTGGATGCAAGATTTAGCAATATGAGAAGATCCAAGCAAAATCGAAAAAAACACACACAGGGAACTGGTTGCCAGACCAGGAGGGGCGCTTTCTCCTCTAGGGATCAGTTCCTGGAGATGGGAAAATGGAGTCTATCGCTGACGCCTAGCAGGGATAGGGTATTTTTCAAGATGATCGACGAAACCCAGATCGCCGAATTTGCAGATTCCCAGTGCAAATCAACCCGGTGATTTTTTCTAGTTTCTAATGAGGGTTTTTTAGTAAAAAATGGTGATGGGCAATGCACGAAAAAATCAAAGGATAGAGAACACACCTGAGATACGTACATGAATCATGTTGATAAGTTCCTGGATGATGAAGAATGTTTTCCTTTCAATCAAATGAGAGTTCTGAGCAAGACCCTGATGAATTTACTGCTTCAGTCAGTGACCCTAGCGCCCCCTTCTACCAACCAAGCCAAAGAATTCAATTAGCAAGACAAACAAAAGGGATTCAAAATGTAAATAAAGTACAGGAAAGGAGAAATCATAAAGAAGTAATCACTCCCCAATAACCAAAACCCGAGAGCCAACACAGAGTGAGTCCCCCCACCAGTGTGCCTTCTTCAAGTGCGCCTCCTTCAACTTGTGAATGGATGGGTACAAGAAAATATACAAACTCTATGCCGGATTTATTTCAGTGTAGAAGAATAACAGTTCCAGTCATCATCTTATTCATTTATCAAACAAGAAACAAGTGTGTAATCCTAGAAAAAATCTCTTTATTCAATATTCCAGTGCCAGAGCTCATGGTTTACAATGGGGGGATCACCTCTCTTAAATAGCTTGAGAGTGTGTCCGCATTTTACCTAACTATCATCCAACGGTTGAGATTAAGACATCATCAACGATGGAGATCATTAATACAAGGATCAATACATGGATCAAGATGACCACATCAAAGGGGGGGCGCACTTTTGCTCAAGGACGCTTCCCTAAGGTGGAAATCATACATAACATAAGATACAACATGATAATGAATCAACGGGGGTAACTAGGGGCTTAATTCACCCTATTCCCCATTATGTAATGTCCTCTTCCAATTAGGCATTAAAGCCCAAAACCGCTAACCTATGTGATTCCTGTGGGTTCGAGCGGTTATTGACAGCTAGGGAATCATCTAAGGACTGGTGCCATCCATAGAAAATCTAGGGCATCATCATTAGGTGAAGAAGGGCCACCGGGGCCAAAGGCAACCTCCGTGCATGCCATCCAAGCATTATTTAATGATGCATGCACTCATTAAGTCTCCATCCGCATGCATGCAAGTCAACTGCAAATTAGAAGATAAAGTGACCTAATTAGGTCAAAGATTAGGGTTTTCGCAATTGGAAGTTATAAAAGAGGGATAAAGCGAAAGGAGACTTCACTTTTTGGAGGATTATTATTTTGGGAGCTCTTGGATAGCAGCACAGCGTTCCGCATAGCAATTGGGGTTGGAGACGGAGTCTTCAGCTAGCGGGATTTCGGCAGTGAAAAATCTGCCCTAGTCTCGTTCAGGGTAAGCCATACAGGTTCACCATTTGCTCTTACATTCATTCATAAGTTATCCATTATACGGTATAGATCGTTGCAGGGACACGTGTGCAGCCGTAAGGGGGGTTTTCAGCCAGAAAGCCCTAATCAATTGCTGGGTCTTCAGATCTCAATTTTGCTTCGAAACTCAGGCACCATTCTCATCATCAACATCCTACTCCGGCATCCGGTGATTATTAGATCCGACCGTGCTCATCCAGAGCAGTTATCAGCGATTCCGGGATCAAGGGGGCATGAGCAGCTGCCTCTCTGGATCAATTCACTAGCCTACCTAGAGATCTCAGAAACTCCGCATGTACCAGGCATTCTCTCCAGCACGGGAAGGCTATCAGTCCTGGAAATCGGCAGCTTCATCGGACACCTCCCTCACTGAAAAACGTCACCCTTATTTGATCAGGGGTTCTTGCTGCTGGGGTTTCACCGGAAGCAGAAGATATCAGTCCATCTTCGATTCAGTTCTTGATGCTTGCATACCCTCTCAGGAGCAGTCCAGCCAGCTTATCAGTGGTAAGTGTTCATTCTATCTCACAAACCCTAACCCTAATTTTTGCTATGAAACAGGGATTTTTGCATGGCAGTTTGCATGCCCCGTTGTATCAGAATATTTGCATAGAAATAGAAAATATCGGGATTTGGGATATTACAGTGGTATTAGAGCTATCTTCTTGGCCAGCTGTGGGCTTAAGAAATGAAACTTAGATGAATACAGAAGGAGACCCTTTTGTAACCTATAGGAGGAGGAAGAGTAGATACACAGGGGAATTTGAGGATATCCAACTAGAAGATACCAGTTCAGACATGGAACAAATAGGTATACACTCGGATAGAGAAAAAGGAACGGGAGAAGAAGAGGATCGGATGGAGTTTCGTAGCTTGGTCTCTGCATTACAAGACTTAGCCAAAGTACAAAAAGATGTACTCAATGCAATCAACAGGTTATCGGTGAAACCGGAAACAGGTATCAACAGTACACCTCCCTCACCGGTAGATCTGGGATCTACAAGCAGCAGTGGAAAGATAGCGTACATTAACATTCAAAATACTCCGCACATATACAGCAGACCTTCTAACATGCCTACCATGCCTCACTTCTTGGCAGATACAGTAGGGGGCCCGGTCATGCAGGTAGAACCTAGCAAGCCTTTTGGGGCTTATTTACAGGAGTATAGAGACTTAGGAGATGAGTTTCATGCTTCCATGTCTTTTTCAGATTTCTGCAACATGAAGAGTAGGAACAGGCCCAAGAATTTCAACAAGGGTTTCAATCACAATTATGAGTTGCAGAAGACCTTGGGCAGGTTGACCATCCCAAACTTTGATGGGATTAGCGGAGGATCAGCGAGGATATGGGTTCAAAAGTTGGATACCTATTTCCAACTCAACCCAATGACAGAGACAGATGCCATTAAATTGGCTACACTTCACCTGGACGGAGAAGCTCACGAGTGGTGGTACCACGGATTGGTGACGTTGGATCACAACACCATACATTCCTACGGTGAGTTCACTCAGAAGCTCATAGAGAGGTTTGACAGGAAGGATCCAGAGATACATTTCAGGGAGTTGGCTCAACTCAAACAGACCGGTAGTGCAGAAGCTTTCATTTCAGAATTTCAGAGGATAGCAGTCATGGTAACAGATGTGTCAAAGAGCAGATTGACTATGTTATTCACTGAGGCCCTCATCGAGCCACTACGGGGATGGGTGAAAGCCTACAAACCCCTCACTCTGCAGGATGCCATTAGCAGAGCAAGAAATCTTCAGGATTTAGTCCCCAAAAACAAGTTTCCGCTGAAAACCAATTTTCCTGTTAGGGACAAGGATAGGAAACCTTTCCAGCAGGATGTGCCCAAGAAAACCTGGTTAGACGAGGACACTAGGAAAGATTTGAGAAGGAAAAAACTATGCTTCACCTATCAAGAACCATGGGTACCAGGACACAGGTGTGCAGGGAAGGCGAAGGCTCACTACATTGAAATATATTCAGACAGTGATGAGGACGACTATGAGCAGGAAGCCACAGAAGAACTACGGGCAGCTGAGTAGGAATCACACCAGGGTGATACACCAGAGGGAGTCATTGCTACATTATCTGGAGTACCAAGATTCCATACTCTCAGGGTCAGGGGAGTAGTATGGGGTCACAGAGTAGGAGTATTGATTGATGGGGGAGCCACCCACAATTTCATTGACTCCGCTTGGGTAGCTAAGAGAGGTATTCAGACCGAGAAGTTCGAAGGATTCACTGTAACAGTAGCCGAGAACTCCAGCATGGAGTGCAACTATTGGATCCCAAAATTGAATGTCACCTTAGGTAACTATCAGATGACAGATTCCTTCTACGTAGTGGATGTATCGGATACTCATGTAGTGTTGGGTGTTTAGTGGCTTTATTCCGTAGGGAAATACACTACAGATTACAGGGAAATGGAAATGGAATTCCAGGGGCCAGACGACAAATGGGTAGTTTTGAGGGGCATGAACACTTATCCCCCAAAACCGGTCTCGTCACAGAGAATGGAGGCAGTACTCCGACAGGATGACATAGAATGGGCTGCAGAATGTTTGGTCACCTTCAGGAAACCCCCAGAAACCAGCACACAACACCCAAGTGACATTCAAACCTTGCTACAGAAACATGAAAAGGTTTTTCGGGACTTTCCATCAAGTAGACCACCAGACCGAGGTTTTGAACACATCATCGAGCTAGAGGAGGGGACACAAGTAGTCATCACCACTCCTTACAGGCATCCCAAAAGATACAAGGATGAGATTG